>CAKALG010027867.1:0-28776 GCA_916700815.1 Helicolenus hilgendorfi | reverse complement strand
CCTCAGGGGACGGGGGAGTGGAGGGTACCTGGCTCCTGGGCCGCTAACTGTCACTGTTGGGCTGTAATCGCATTTGGAGTGGACCATGGGGTAGAGTTGCCCCTGCCATCCAGACTCGAGCAGGAGATGTGATCTGATCAGTATTTATTAGCAAACATAAAACAGCTGCTCAGCTCAGGGCATCTCTTATTCCCTATCTGTTTCTAAATTAGTCTTTTTTTTGTCTCTCTTAAACAATTATTCCAAGTCGTCCATTAGCGCTTCCTGAGCAGCGCTGCATGAAGGATTGACATATTTCCATTTAAGAGAAGTTTGCTTGAACTAAAACGCTTAAGATGATTGAAGGTTTCATTGAGGTTAAGGACATATAACACCCTTCTGAGTCAGAGCAGTTTCAGCCATTGAGGACCACGGCGTGTTTGTTTTTGTTCTGCTTTGTGAGAGACATTAGGCTGGCGGTGACCCGAGAGGTCAGCGAGAACACAGCTCTCAGCTCGCCGGGTCAACTTTGTTTGACGTCTGGAAATGTTCGAGCGGTAACTCAAACCAGGCCCGTTAATCAAAGCTAATGCAGGTTTGATGCCGCTGTATTTCTCCCTCTATCTCCACTTCATTTAACCTCCATTACCTCGGCCTTGTTTCTTCATTCCACGTCCCTGTCCTCCCTCCTCAACCCCTCCTCCCCGCACCCCCCGTCTTGTCTCCCTGTGGTGCTCTGTTCAACTGGCTCCATAACTGGGACCCCCCTCCCTTCAGCCCCGTTCCCCTCAGGCATCCTAAACCTCATTTACACAGATATGTTTAGCCAGCACAGGAAGCAACCCGTGCCCTTAACAAAATTACGGTCCAGCCAGCGAATGAGCCGCGGGGCTGGTCTGCAGGGACCAATCATAGAGGGCCTCGGCTCTACCACTTCCTCCTTTGAAAGGAGAAAGGGGACTCCAAAATGCCGACTTTTTTGTATCCCCCTTTCTGTGAGACGACTTTGGACCCAACCAAAGAGCTCACCTCTCCCGATGTGAACTAATGTACTCCATTACAGCTTTTATATGGGCTTCATGTGCAGCTTTGAACGATGTTAATGATAAGGATAGTAATGATGGTGATGTAAATGCACTGAGTGCTGCGTTAACAGACCCAGGGTGCACGGCCGCGCTCTGATCACTATCTCTGCGGCGCCTCAGTAATTTGTCTCTGAAGTTTCGCTCTATTAATGGTACTCTGCTTTTCCTTTTTCCTCTCATATCCTTTAATTCTCCCCGTCCCTGCATTCCTCTTTATGTCTGGTGAAACTCTCTTGTTCTTCCAGGCACAGTCTTTAAGAGATCACACTGTTAATGTAGAAATCATGTCACAAATGTGTCAGAAATATTTGATATTTTTCTAGTAGTGCTGTCAATCGATTCAAATATTTAATCGCATGATTGTTAATCTCAATTAATTGCAAATGAATCACACATTTCTTATCTGTTCAAAATGTACCTTAAAGGGAGATTTGTCTCTGGGATTTATCAACATGGGAATGGGCAAATATGCTTATATAACTTATTATTGGAAATCAATTAACAACACAAAACAATGACAAATATTGTCCAGAAACCCTCACAGGTACTGCATTTAGCATAAAAAATATGCCCAAATCATAACATGGCAAACTCAAGCCCAACAGGCAACAACAGCTGTCAGTGTGTCAGTGTGCTGACTTGACTATGACTTTCACATATCTTGAGGTCAGAGGTCAAAGGACCCCTTTGAAAATGGCCATGCTAGTTTTTCCTCGCCAAAATTTAGCAAAAGTTTGGAGCGTTATTTAACCTCCTTCACGACAAGTTTTTTTTTTTTTTGTTTCATATGTTGCCAGTATATCTGCTCTAGCTTTAAAACTGAGCCCGCTACAACCTAAAATTGCAAGTTGCGTTAATGCGTTAAAGAAATTAGTGGCGTTAACACGTTATTATCGTGTAGTTCCTCGATATATTAGACCTCATTTCTAGGTATATTAAAAAAAAATGAGAAAAGACTATTCAAGTGCGTCTATTTTGCATTAGCGCCTCACAGCACGCCTTAACAACCTTTACTTAAAACACTCCTTCATGCTTTTTATTGCTGCAGGTCTATGGCTCTGTGGGATAGAGCCTAAAGATGAGTGTCTCCCTTTGATTCCTGTTTAATATTCCAACGTTGTCTGTGGTCTTGGAAGGAGCACGAGGCCACTTAAACAAGCCCCTCTTCTCACTCCTCCCCCTTAAATCTGTTTCAGTATGCATCACGGACTCTGGAGGGTAGCCATGTGAGATATCTCTCTCTCCCTCGTTCCAATCACCTCTCCCTCCATGCCCTCTGCTCAGGTAATTAACTTCTCCCTCCCATCTCGATCCCCTCCACGCCCAGCCTCTCTCTGCTCCTTATCTGGGCTCCTTTCAGACTGTTAAAACTATCAGCCTTCTTCCCCGTCCCCCCTGTCTAATTCCTCTAACTGAAGGTGGGGAATAGGTGGAAACTAATCCAGACCTGCCCTCCACCACCACCACCACTTCACCACCACCTTCCCATCCCGTCACTCCCCACATCCGCTCACCACCAGCTGAATCGCTTTCCACCTGTTTTGTCCCCCTTTTTAAAAGAATCAGGGCTTTTCAAAGGTTCATCTTTCTCACCTTCAGTTTGAATGGAGATTCAAGAGCCAGAGATTGGATTAATTAGACATGTTATCCTGTTTAGTGAAAGAGAGACTTGATCCATGTTCCCTATATCCTGATTAGGGCCTACACACACACACACACTGAGGAGGTGAGGTGAGCAAAGACAGGCTAAATCTTTGACTTTTGGAACTGCTAGGGATTAAAAGGAGATTGTAATTGCTTTTTCTCCCTCTCCCTCAGTTCATTTGTATTGACAACTTGTTAGTCCTCTGTCACACGGCAGAGAGCAGAGAGGTCGCAGCTCTATGAATAGAGTCGGGCCGTCACTTGACAAAGACAGAGCACGAATGAGAGGACAAGGAAGAAGCTTTTCATCTTTCCTCTAGTGAGGCTTCTTAGGCACTAATGCCAATTTATGATCTGATTCAGAGCGTCTGTAAATGGTAACGTGCACACAGTTGGCACATGTGAATGGAGAATACAAAGACAGGTACAATCTTTGGCAGATAATCACAGTCATGATAACCATAGTGTGATAATGGAGAGAGAGCTCCAATTGAATGTGAGAGGAATTAAGTGGAAAGATATAGTCACTGCTCTCGTGTCTTCCTTCTTTCTCTTTTGCCTCTCACTATTTATATCCCTCTCTAACAGCCCGTGACTCGTAGTGTGTGGTACTGCTCGCCGAGTTAGAGGTCAAGTGTTAAGTGTTGTGTGTGCGGTGAGGATTCGTTCCAGATCATGTGTGGTTAACTGAGACGAGCACTGTTAAAAATGCACAAAATGTCCAGCTTGAAGTGATCGTAAAAGTAAAGTCAGCAGTGAGTTTTCCAACAAAAGGATCAGAAATTTATGATTAATGTTTGTCACATCAACGCAAGAAATTACCATTTTAGAAGCTCAATGGTGATTTCTTGAACTATTAAAGGAGAGGAAGGCCTGCAGAAAGGAATCAGTTGAATCTGTCTATTTAATCACAGCTTTTGGTTTCTTTATTTGAGTAAATAACAATTATATTTAAAAATTTAATTTAATAATGCAGGCTTAACTGTGTAATTTGACCACTTTACGTACTAACTATTAGTTTATTGTCAAAACCTGATCAGACATTTTTAAACAGAAAGTATGTGTTTAGATTAAGGTTAATGGTGGAGAACTAGAATATTTTTTAGCAAAATTAGAAACTATTTATTATGTACTTTGGGCTGCATGATTTCGAAAAAATATCGAATTGTGATTATTTTGACTGATATTGCAATTGCGATATGATTTGCGATATTAGAGGGTATAATAATTTTTACATCATTATTCTAATTTTCATTGAAAAACATATGAAAATGATTATGGTGTGACTTTTACGGCGATCTGTACCAAACAAAGATGTTTTCTAAAGCCTATAGAATATAATGTGTTGGTCCGGATATCTCTGCAGCACCACAACATTTAATTTAAAATGGTATTTTGACACTTATTTAATCTTTAACACATATTGCGATTTGCTCCTTATACTGCGCTTTGAAACTTGCAGTAGGTCATATTGGGATTTCGATAAAATTTCCATTTCTTGTGCAGTCCTAATGTACTTCTATGTATTATAACTTCTCTTCTATTGCCTTCTACGTTTTTAGCGAGATTTATTATCTAAAAGTGACAAGAACATGTTTTGTTGAACTCAAATATAATGAAAGTTAGATTTAATTGAGTTGAAACTTATTTTAGTGAACAAAATTGTTTCTAATTACTTTGCCCTTTACAGAGGTACCACATAGGGAAGCCCTTTGTCCCCACTTGAGTCCCTGGCTATAGCAATAAGGAGTGAAGCAGACCTGTCTGGTGCCTGTAGAGGAGACATACACGTGTTATCTTTGTATGCAGATGATTTAGTTATCTACCTTTACAAACCCGCCATTTTTATCCCTAAAACCCTAGATATAATGAGAGCTGAAATTAAAAAAAAGCTGAAATTAGAGAATTTTTACTTTTTTTTCTTAAAAGAATTCTCAAACAGATTAATCGTTTATCAAAATAGTTGGCGAATCATTTATTAGTTGACAACTAATCGATAAATCATTGCAGCTCTAGTTGTGGAATAGTCATGCAACTGGTTCATTACATACTTGCTGAAACATACATGCTGTAATCAACAATGGAATAACAAAAACAACCTGTAACCATATTAGCAGTTAACTAAATTTATACATTATTTCAGGAGACAAGTTAACATTTTCAGTGATTTATTTGTGTCAATGTCATTCTTGGGAAAAAAACAGAAAAATATTACAAAATAATTGGGTAAGTCTTAGAGAACATTTTTTTTACAGTGTGAAAGCTCGTCTGTCAGGCGTCTCTGGTCGGCGTTCGTGAAGTTGAACCTCAGCCCTTCGCCTGGGCTTTTAACATCAGCTGGTCAGAGGTGCTCTATTGATAAACGCACAGTCTACAGTTTCACTCTCTGCATTGTGCTTTTGATTCCACTTAAACAGCCACAAAAAGAATCACGGATAGTTTCAAATTAAATTATTTCTGTCTTGAAATCCTCCGTCACGGCCGCGAAACATACAATCAAGACGGTATAAATTTCTTTCCTTTTTTACTCCGCTGGCTGTATCATGTTGCCGGGACAAAGCCATGCAGATTCCTCCTCCTTTTACACTTCTGTCTAAAGCCAGGGACAAAGATCTGATTCACACACCCTCTATACACTCTTCCCTTGCTTTGAGTGTTTACTGTTTACCGCTCTACACCATGTTGGCCTCTGACTCAGCCATCTTTGCTGTTGCAGTGAAAGCTGGAGGGTTTAAGGCTGTGGGAGCTGGAGCTGTGCAGGTGTCAGTGGGGGAGCAGGATGGATGGAGCAAGAGAATGACTTTGATAAAAGTAGAAATGGAGAGACGGAGTGCTGTAAATGAGAGGGTGCAATAGGAGAAAGGAAAGCAGGAGATTACTCACAGTGCTTATCTCAAAGTGAAAGAAGGTTACAGGGACGGGAGGAGAGAAAAGGAGGGAGAGGGTTTAGTGTTTTGGGCCAGTTGGTCAACGCAGAGGAGACGATGACTGCAGCTCCATATAAGCCCTGGACCTCTGCTGGTGTCTGACCTCCCTGTGTAGTGACGCTGCATGAAGATGAAATATAACTGCCTTTCATCGCTCCCATCACTCCTCCTCTCTTGCACCATCTCTTCAACCCTCTCAGAGAGGCGGTTGTTTGTAACAGCAGAGCAGAAGAGTGCAGGGTTGGTGTTTGACCACTAGTGGCGCTATGGAGACGTGCATTAGGACGCACATGTATTAGGGCACATTCCTGCCAACAGGTTGTTTTTTTCATGCAAGACATTTTGACATTTCACACAGTGGGCAACTCCGGGGTCTGAAAAGTGAAGCCAATGCGGAAGTGCGTTAAATTTGCATTCTTTCTAATAGCCAGCAGGGGGCGACTCCTCTGGTTACAAAAAGAAGTGTGATTGTTTAGAAGTCTATGAGAAAATGACCCTACTTCTCACTTGATTTATTACCTCAGTAAACATTGTAAACATGAGTTTATGGTCTCAATCGCTAGTTTCAAGTCTTCTTCAATACATAATGATGTTCATTTCATTTTAATCACATAACCCCTCGTAAAACCACAATGTGTAGTTTTTACTCTTTGGTTTTTGTACACATTAAACAAACAAGCTATAACATGTTAATTATTGAGCTTTAGAAGTGCTTGTATAGGCAGATTTTATTACCATTGAACAGGCTAGCTGGCTAAGCTGGTCAACCTTTTCATCTCACTCTCAGAAAGAGAATGAATAAGCACATTTTCAAAATATCAAACTATTTCTTTAACATGGATGAGGATAATGCAGGTTTCAAAATATAAAAAAATATATATTTTTTAATCATGCGTTGAATAAAAGCATTCTTTAATGACTGTGTTCACAGCTGTAACTCTACATCTTTGTCATGTTTCCTCTCACTGAAATTAGGACTGTCACAATATCAGATTTACCCCCAACTGAAATGGGTTCAATCACTCTGTATTCCTGTCCCCCATTACTCCCCACCTGTACTCAGTCTTACAAGCAGCCCAGTCTAAGATTACCCACCATACCCCAGCAGCTTTGTTGGCATGACAAAGAGCGGAGCGAGCACTCAAATGACAAACTATGGAGTTGCATAAAACAACCACCACCCCTATTTACAGGCACAAAAACAGGCAGTCATGTAACGCGCCCACTATATCTTTCTCTTTGTACCAGGTGTGCTGTTCTGCTCTTCTTCTTCTTCTTTGTTTGTTGTTATACACCCCCTCCCTCCTCATCATCTGCACCACTATCTTCCCCAGTTCCTTTCCTCCGCATACTGAGTCGACCATCATCGCCCTCGCTGTGCTGCATCTACTTCTTCTTTATCTCATTGTTTTTGTAGGTTACATAGAAAAAATATTATCTAGATGTGTTTAGCACTGTTTGATCCGTCTATCTTTTTTTGCTTTTCATTAGTAGGTTGTTTGTCAAGTTATTATTAAGTATACAATGTCCTTTCTCTCAAAATAAGCCAATGAGATGAAGTCTGTTGTATTTAGTGTTAAAACAGTGTAAACAGTGTCTCGGGGACTGTTTAAGGGCATTGGAGTAATTTAAATGCAGCCTCCATCACTCACTCGCTATGTGACAGATGCTACAAAGTGCCGTTACAAGCAGCTCCCAGGGGAGAGAACAGATAACAGTGCAGGATTCAGCAGGACGGGGGAGTAATGGGATGCAAGGGGTCGGTAGAAGATACGATTTCTGTGTCAATCAACCACAAGCCTTGCAGAAGGTATGACTGGCACAATCCGATTTTATTTTACTTAACATTACAATGCCCACTTAGCACATACCATAAAGAAACAGAAAGAAAGATTTTGGTGACATACTGTAGCTGTAGTAAAGTGTTTTGGATGGGTCCTCTGCTGGGTCTGTTTCATTGTGTCTAACTGGATTAGGATGGACAGATAGAGATGGAACCAGCGGGGAAATAATGGCATTAGTACCTGCACACTAAAGCACTAGTGATCCGTCGTCAATCCAAACCCACTCTGCCATGATTGACTAGTGATAAAGACTTTAAAATGAAGAGCACTTTGCCCTCCATGTGATAACCAGACATTTTAAGATGGAGCATTCACAATCTAACGGACAGAGTAGTTACCCTTTACATGTATTAGCATCGGTTGCTTTTAATGGTTTGGGTCATTGTAAATCAATCAGATGGAATCTCGTCGTAAACCAGCTTTCCATTGACCATCTTTGTTTCGAGCAGCACAATAAGAAGTGACTGACTGACTGGAGCGTGTTCAGCGAGGAGCGTTGCTTTGTATCTTTGTTCCCAGAATAATCGGTGACGGTGGCCGTTTCCTATAAGTCAGCCAGAAATCCCCCTGTAAAAAGTAGAAATACCAGACATGAGAAAAGATAACAGAATGTAACGGTAATAGTGAATTTGTGCGCCGTAATCTGCCGGGGATCTCCATTAAGTGGCAGCGAGCAGAGAGCCAGTCTGATAACCTTGCTGTCTGGGAGCCTGCACTATCTGTTAAAAGAAGACATCATTGGATTAAGCATACCCTCCCACAACCCAAAACATCTGATCTCTAACTGATACATGCCATTATTAATTACTAAGTGCAGTTACAGCGGGACAGATGGTAAAACGGTCATTAGACTTTATCCCAGGCACATTTTAAAGTCTTACAGTAACCCGCACTTCTGTACTTCATTTTAGATACTGGAAATGGAAGCACGCTGTGTGCAAATACTTCACACAGTCCCGTCTGTGAGTTTAACTGTAATGGATATTCATGAATGATCTGATGGCTGTTGCAGTTATTCATTGCATGTAGATAACGAATATGTGTAAGAGTGGGATATGAGTTCAGTTGTCTGCACTGCAGTCATACAATATATTCAAGGCACTTGGAACAATTTCTTGGCATAAAAACAACACTCCTTCACAAAGCAAAAATAGTGCAAAGGAGTAAAGGGGCTTTCATACCGCCACACACTAACTCACTGCCTCCAGTTTATTTATTTATTTATTTATTTGACAGGGACAAAACATGTAGGCATTGTTACACTTAATTAAAGTGCAACCGATGCAATGTATATATGACTTCTAGCTGTCTGGTTAGGCTTTTAAGAAAAAAATTAAAATACATAATACCACATCGTACAGTACAAGCAATTTACATATGTATGTTCCCAATCAGAAATCAGTAATCACAGGTTTGGTTTAGTTTCGGCCAGTGTTTCACCTTTTCATTAGTCTTTTCAATGAGGGGAAGGTGGCAGAAGGGAAGCAGTTTGGATCACAGCGGTAGAGGTATGAAGTGTTTTCCGACCACGTGAGCGCACACAGATTTTGCTCTGCCGCACACAACTTCTGGCGGTAACCGCCTGGTAGTGTTGTCACGATACTGTAATTTCTAACTTCGATACAATACTGTGAAAAATATTGATATTCAGTACCACGGGGAAAAATTGACTCAACATTGAGGGGAGGAAATTTTTGATTTTTGTTAAAAGATGTGTCAAAGAGCAGCTGGTACCCGTGTATCGATACTGTGGAAAATGAGTATTGAAACGGTTTCAAATATTCAGCATTGATATGTAGGGAAACTTCGATATTTTTGACAACACTACCGCCTGGCTTTGGCCAATCAAATAAAGGGGGTGGGTATTGCGGAAATAGAAGGAGGCGGAATAAGAAAGAAGAAAAGAAGAGCGATGGAGGAGTTGATAATGTCTCAATACTCTGAATTGTACTACACTAGCTACTAGCGCTAGCTACTAAGGACAACCAGAAGAAAAAATTATTTCATTATTCAAACGGCGCCAAGCTAGCTTGCGACAGAAAGCCTTTATGATGTTAATTTCTATGAAAGTTGCTCAGTGGCGCATGATGCCAAAATGGCTCGACTTCCAACTGGAAAAGTACCCGGATCTTCCGCATCCATTGGGCCCATGGAGCAGGCGCAGTAGTCACATGTCAAGTGTTTGTCCTGGGAAGTTTATTCACCTAAAAAAAAAATTCCGCTGAGATACAGACACCTCTTTCCCAATGTAAGTCCATGGGAAAAAACTTATTTTTGGGCCCAATGGCATCACGTGAAGGACACGGAAGTTGTAGTACTTTGGCCACTACGAAAATTGGCATCAACGACTGGCGGTCTTCCTGGGGGGGGGTTTGGTTTTAGCTGTCCACTTGGAGGACGCATACCACACATGCACAGTAGATCGCTACACTACCACTTGTAGCGTAGTGGCTGTGCGGTCTACAAATTGCTGAATATGTCTTACCTGCTGCTTGCGGTCTGTGATCTACTGACAGGTGGAGACTGGGACAGTGAGCGGGTCGAGTTTGGAGCGGAGGATGTCTTGGATGATGGTGTTGAACACCGAGTTGAGGTCCACAAACAGGATCCGTGCGCATGTCCCTGCGGAGTTGAAGTGTTGCAGGATGTAGTGTAGTTCCATGTTGACTTCTCATCCACTGATCTGTTTGGTAGGAAAACTGCAGAAGGTCCAATAAAATAATAAGACAATAATACATAATAACAAATAATAAGATGAAAGAATGATCCGGACATCAAATGTCAACTATTGTTAAGAGCATTGTTCAGATTTATGCAACCCTGAATCTAATCCAGCATTTCTGATAGTAGCACTAATAGGAAAATCATCCTAAATAAGAACTATCCTTGTATGCACTTTATCTGCAGGATTGCTCATTAGCTTTTATACTGTGGCTGTCAGTCTACACAAAGAATTGAGCTGCTGTATGAGTGCCAGATGTACGCAGGGCTGGAGATGGGCAGCGACAGAGAACAAACAGACAGCAGAAGATGATTGATCAAAATAAAGTTTGGGGGAGAAAAGGAAAATGTCAACATGACAGCTGACTACAGGATGGATGACGATGTAATCTCTCATTGAAGCTTTACAAATGAACACACCAAGCGTACTGAATAACAAATGTGATCTGGCAGATTTGTTTTTTTTATTCCCAATATTACGACTTTGAAATTTGATTGATATTAGTATAAGTGAGACAATGTGCTGCTGGTATCAAAGCTGTTGCCTCAGTGTTGTTTGAAAAGGAAGCGCGCTGGCATGAATGAAGATGTCTGAATGCAGGGAGGGAGAAAGCGGGCATTAACACAGTGGAAGTGCCGCTGTTCATTTGTCAGGAGATGGATTGCAGCCATTGAGAGGAAAAGCTTTTAATTTGGCTCTGGTGTGGTAATTAGGTTTCAATTCGCTGCGCTCACTAAGAGGAATGGGGAGGGTAATGAAGTTAGTCATCTTACTGTGTGTGTTTAGAGAGGGAGGAAGAGAGGAAGGGGGGTTAAGTATGCACAGTCTACAGTTTTCAGTGGCTCTGTCTACCTCTCATACTCTAATTCATTGTGTAATGCTGTTTATTACGTTTATCACAGTGCCTTTATGCATTAGTTAAGTGGCTCCGGCACATTACTGTAATGGGGGAAACCATGAAAACACGCTGAAACCTGATCCACTGCCTCTCTCCTTCTCCCGCCTTTCTATCTTAATAACGGCTCTCTTTACTCCGTTGAAAATATTTTTCTTCTGTCTCGCTTGTTCGCCGTCATTTCCCAAATGTCTCCTTTCCCTGATCTCCTCGTTCCTACGTCTGAACTGAGCTGATGTCACTAATGGCTGCAGAAAGGACAGAACATGGAAATCTCAGGTTACATGACCTGGGAAAAAGAGGAGAGAAGGGAATAGCAGTAGTAGTAGTAGAAGAAGAGAGAGAAGAGAGACGTGAGAGAAAAGGAAGTGTGTATTAGTGTGTACATGTGCTGTTGGCAGTGGTGGAAGAAGTATTCAGATATTACACTTAATGGACCAGTAATAATTAGGGGGATCTATTGGCAGAAATGGAGTATAATATTCATAACTATGTTTTGTTAGTGTATAATCACCTGAAAATAAGAATTGTACCTTAGAATGAGACGATATGGGGAGCTCTTCACTGAGTCCACAATGTTGCACCGCCATGTTTCTACAGTAGCCCAGAACGGACAAACCAAACACTGTTAACTTTTCCTGCTTGGGCCGGAGTCGATAACGTTACTTGCTCCCGTCGGCGCCACTCTCTCTCTTGCTTCATCACTCACTTCCCACCTACACACACACTCTAAGCCTTCTACTCTTACAACAGCTGGCCCTAGAGTGAGCCACACCTGTTTTCGCGTCAACCACCTCTCCAACATGCTTGGCACATAGGAGACGCTTTAGTACGTTGCAATCTTCTCACCTCACCGCTAGATGCCGCCAGATCCTACACACTGGACCTTTAAGTAAAAGTACTAATACCACCGTGTAAAATACTCTGTCGCTTACTTAAGTAAAAGTACGAAAGTATTAGCATCAAAATATACTTACAATACAAAAAGTAAAAGTACTTATTTTGCAGAATTCCCCATATCAGAATATTATATATATTATATTGTTGTATTATAATTATTAATGCATTAATGTGTTCATCATTTTAATGTTGCAGCTGGTAAAGGTGGAGCTCATTTTGATTACTTCCTGGGTAGTTGATTATATATTGATTATAGTTTGTACTAATAATCTGAATCCATAAAGTAATTCATGTCATCAGATAAATGTAGTGTAGAGTAAAAAGTACAATATCTCCCTCTTAGATGTAGTGGAGTAGAAGTATAAAGTAGCAGGAAATGGAAATACTCAAGTAAAGTAGAATACCTCAAAATTCTTAAATTCTTAAATACAGTACAGAAAGTAACTTAGTTACTTTCCACCAGTGGTTGACGGCACAGGGGGAAAATGACACTTAAATTATTGTATTGAATAAAGACTAGTGGCGAAAATAAAGATAATAAAAGGACACATTTCTTATGTAGAAATGATGTGCTCACCATCATGTGAAAATTAGCTTTGGGTTGTTTTCTTATCCTGTTTGTGTCCTTGGTATGTCTGTTAACTGTATGTGCTTAAGTGCTTTTGTGTCTGTACACACTTATGCCCTATGTGTGTGTGTGTGTGTGTGTGTGTGTGTGTGTGTGTGTGTGTGTGTGTGTGTGTGTGTGTGTGTGTGTGTGTGTGTGTGTGTGTGTGTGTGTATATATATTTGGCAGTGGGCACAGTAGCCATGTGACGACCCCTGCATGACCCCTGAGAAGTGTGTAGGCGCCGGGTTCAGTCTGACTCTTGTCACATGATCCCCTGCTGCCCTCCCTCTCAATTCACAATGGAGTATTAATCTGAACAACACATGCACACACGCAACTCAAAAACGGTCACACATACTTTGCACACACACACACAAAAAAAATCACACACACACAAATAAACACTTTCTTTGTCTCCAAGTGCAGCATTTTATGAATATGGAGAATAATCAATATATAGCATCCTCTTCATTTATTCCCTGATCTGTCTCTGATCTATCAGGTGTCCTGATTCCTGACAACTTCCTTTTTTTAAATTTATATCCGTGCACTCTTCGTCCCCAGGCCTCACAGCACTGCTGGGGCATTTCTATTTTTTTTTTTTTAACTCACTCCTTTCTCTTTCCTCCTGTATGCTGGCTCTCCCTCTCGCTGGTTTGTCATTAAGGGATTAGTGGGGTGAGAGATGGATGAGGTGGCCTGAGGTGGAGCTCGGTTTTGTGTTAATAGAGGACGTGTGCCTTCTGTCAGTCATGTCACTACTCCTTTTTCGCCCAACTGGAATCAAAGCCCTCTGCAGCATTTTATATTTCAAATCATTATTTCCCCAACCGGTTGATACAAGTTAATATTAGCCGAGCAGAGCTGACTTCCTCTTACCTCTCCCGTCTCTCCCACGGTTGGGGCCCAGGGCCTCCAGCCTCCCAGCATCCTTGGTGTGTGGGCTGACTCCAGCTCGGCTTCCTGTTATAGAAATTCGCGGAACCACGTTCCCCACACACACACAGACACACACACCGTCAGCAGCCCCGCAGCCATCTGTAGGTGAGTGTGTGTGCGTCTGTGATATAATGTATGTGTGCTGCTTGCTCACAATAGAGTCAGAACAAGACCGGACAGAATGGAGAATGAAAGGTGAACGGGTGGTGTATTGTCACAGCACACACATACACAAGATATCTCAAAAATATCACAATAACAGAAAGAATATTGTACTTATTAGTGTAGCTTTGACAATAGACGTGTTTGGCAAGTTGGCGCTAAAGGCTACGCGTGGCTGCAATCCGCCAGTAAACAGAGTAGAAGAAGTAGAGGTTGCAAACCAAAAACAGAACAAGTCGGCTTGGCCAGCTAACCATCTATGAGAGAAAAGTGGAGAGAGGTCTTCAGGAATTTGTTTCAATTGGGCAATTTGTAATTGCTCTTTCATGTCAGCTAATATTGGCCATTTTTCTGGAGACGAAGACAAGCATTCGCACGTTATGGGAATATCCAAGAAGATGCCGACAGCGAAAAACAGCTGCTCAGTCGTGAGTTAAATATTTGCTACGTCAGCAATCAAGATTTTTCGACAAAGGCAAAAAACAGTTCAAGTGAGGGTAAAACCTTTGTGTCCCAACTTAGGAAGTTTTATTGAATATTGACATTTCCATACAGCTTTTCTATTGCGATACTTCAAACTGCGAATATAAAGTGAAGGGAAACACGGCCAATGACAGACAGTGTAAATTAAAGTCAGGGGTGGAAATAATGCAAGAATATCCTACCGCCATTTAACTTAAAGCTGCACTAATCAGTATTTTATATTCACTATGGATCAAATGACTATGACTAATGTGAAAGTGGTCTTTTTTAATGATGAACCCACAGACATTTATCACCCGACTGCAGTTCCCCTCAGCTTTACAGAGCAATTTTGTGTCTTTCAGTTCATTGTTTTGGTTTTCCGACCCACAACTTCACTATTTTGGTTCAGTCTCACGGCTCTCATCCACATTGTTCCCAGCAGCAGCAGGCAGACAGACAAAGATAGCGTCTAGCTGGTGAACAAACTCGAGAATTCATTAACTTAACAGCCACATTTTTCCCTCTAGAGTTGGTGGAGAGCAAAAATTAATTCATCAGGAATTAATAATAAATTAGCAAAAACCAGTATGCAAACGGTAATAAAAAGAGCGTATGTTTAAGTACATAGGATTTATTGGGGTTTTTTTGGTGTTTACTGTGGTATCCAGCTGGTATCGAGAATCGTGGAATTACGCTGTTATTGGTATTGAGTAATTCAGTTCTGTTATCGTGACATCCCTAGGTGCAATGCCCCCAGCTGGTCAAAAAGTCAATTAAGGATGCTTTAAATGTAATTCAAATATAAGTGACATCATTTGTGTTGAAAACTATTGAAGTAAAATTACAAAGATAGGTGTTTTGAAAGCTACTACGTTAACAATGTGGTCACTTTGAAAGATCTACTTGTATCATCACTGTGACTATTTAATGTGAATACACCTTCAAATCAGTCCCTCTCCAATGCTCCATTCTCTCAAATAACGACCAGTGATGTTGACGTTTTATTAGAGATTATTTTACGTGGAATGAAAAGCAGGACATACACTATATTGTTGTGACAGACTAAGGCCCAGTAACACTGGTTTACAGGGTATCTGAGGCACTCATAGTCATGCAGGTGTAACGGGAGCACAGCACAGTACAAGGTGTAATTTATAGGCGGAGATGAGTGGAGAAGGTGAGCAGGGTGAGGTTTCAGAACACGGACTAATAACCTCACAGCGTCACTCAATCCACAGCGATTGTGCCGGAGCTCCTTGGCTGCGTTGTCACGGCAATCTGAGCGGCATTGTCCTCATATGTGGCCCAGGGCAGTGGTTCACGAAGGAAGTATTTTCTTAAATGACAATAAAAAGCACAATAAGGGGGTGTAAGTGAGCGGTTTGATCATGTTTATTTCACAAAAGATCCAGTTTAGAGGAGACGGTGGATTTCTTTACACTCTTCGCACTTGAGCACAGGCAGGATGACTGTGTGAAAATATCCATATGAATATTTGTGTTCACATAGTAGACTTGTGGCTGTAACTCACACGAGTGAGTTTTATTTTATATACAACAGTGGAATGATTTCTTATTGGTATGTCGTCTTATCAGCGTTTGACACTCGATGCTGTGCGTGTTGTAAAGGTCAAAGTCTCAAGCTCAGACTGATGTAACTGGCTAAGCTTGGGCCCACAGTGACTCCGGGACCCTCACAATGGCCAAGGTCTGCCAGCTACACAGTAAAAACATTGTACTAAACCAGTCTCCAAACCCCCACCCGTCTCTGGTCGTGGTGTAGCGGCACGGCGTGGAGGGAGGCCGCTCGGATGCTATCTAACTTGCTCATCAGCAGGTCAGGAGAATAAACCCGAACTTGAGTGGAGAGGAATGTGAAAAAGCTTCAGTTGCACTGAGAGCTCGTAGATTGAGGAAGAAGGAGTAAAACTTCCTGATATTTGTATGTTTCACTAGTTGAACATCTAGCTCTTTTTTTCTCCAGTCCACCCAGTCCACCGAGAAATTACGTTTCTCACCACTAATTTACAACAGCATATACTGTATATGTTGATAGAAACATAATGCCAACATTTATCAACATTAGGAAGAAACATTTCTAATGAATGTTTCTACAAAATGCACAATTTTAATTTCCTACAATATCTGCTCTTGCAATGGATCGACTCGTAGTAACTTCAACATGATTAACCCATTTGGGCCCAATGTAGTAGGAAGGAAAAAAGGTACAACATTTGTTCTAATGGGTCAAAAGTCTTGAAATTTGGTACAGACATACTTTGGGCAAGTATTTAACAGTACAACTTTGACATTTTTAGATGACATGAAAAATCACACTTTTATTAATAGGCAATTCAGGGTTTTTTTTTCCAAAAATGAGGAAAAATGCTAACATTGTGTTTATTAAATGTTTTCCATATGAAATATTTGTTACACTACATATGTGTGCATATCTTTAATATTGTCATAACTTGTTATGAGTTCATGGATACCAGATACTTGATTGTGCTCCTTGAAGTTTCTGAGATACAGCCATTTTATTGTTATACTATAGTTAGTATTTGAGCACATAGGGACTACTGTTTTTCCTAAAATATATTGCAAAAACAGTAGACCCATGTGCCCAAAGACTAGAAATAGTATGCTAATTTCTTAACATCTGTGCTTAGGCAAGTCCAGAGAACACCAAAGGAAATGAAAAATGTCAGTTGCGGGCACAAATGGGTTAAGATTTTTCATGGTAATGTTTAGGCACTGACAGCACTTTGTTAAGTTTAGGGAAACATCCTGTGTGTCTACTATGTAAAAATCCTGCGCTTTGTACACCCACCATTCCCTAAAAAAGTAGCACTTCTCTTCATATGAAAAAACATAGTTCACTCAAAACTAATAAGTTCAGATTCTTGACTTTTATGGCATTATATTGGTGTCTCTGATCTGTGCAAGTGATGGGACATTTTGTGGATAATAGCTTACAAAATATAAAAATAAATTTAGTGAGAACAGAGGATTTTTCTTTACTCATGAAAGGGTACATATTATGCTTTTGTGCTTTTTCCCTTTCCTTTAGTGTGTGTGTGTGCAAAGTTACAAAGCCCAAAAGTCCAAGCCAAAGGGAGTTACTCTCCCCCACAGAAACCCTGCTCCTGAACTGCCTGAAACACCTTGATTGAAGTCCCGCCTTTTCTTCCGTTAACGTGGTGATGTCACCAAGTAACACATTTGCATAACGGCTAGTTTGGCACAGCTAATTAGAGCGGAGCTGGAGCAGAGTCCAAAGAGTTTGGTTTGGTTTACCAATCACAACAGAGTGGGCCAGCTGACCAATCAGAGCAGACTTTTTTCGGGTTATTCTTTGTCTGATAATGATTTCGCGACAAAATGTACCGCACTACAAATGTCACATTTTGTACTCAAATATAATTACAAATACTTTACAAGGTATACTAGTATTATTATAGTAGTATTTTTTTACAAATACTTTTTTTTAGGAAAATACAATACAATAACAGACAAAATTACTTGTTAAGATGGAGACCCTCACATGGCCTCGTTGGATCTCAGATGTCTGTGCATGTAGGCGTCTGTCTATGAGCTAGTGACTGGTTAATGGGGTTAAACTGTTTAGGAAACACACATTGTCTCATTGAGTTGTAACAGCTGCAAATGCCTGCAGTGATTTCTGTCCGCTCAAAATGGCTCTTCTACAGGTGACAAAACAGCCTCATTATACCGGGGCTGTATAAAGGACAATACAACAGGGTGTCGTGGCCGCCACAACAATAGCAGTGAAATTAAAGATGTGAAGAAGCTGCTGGAGGCCGTGTGGAAATGGTTATAGAGGGCTGTGGTGGGATAGGGCAGGAGGGGGGGTCGGCTGGGTTGTATACGGTACTCAAACAGCAGCAGAAGCTACAGGTGAGGCGGATCCATGTCTGTCACTCTCTTTTCTTTTTTCACTGCCTCTTTTTCTCTCAGCGCTCACATCCATGTCTCCAGTTTCTCTTGGCCCGATTTCCATCCCTTCCCTTTGTCCCGCCTAAGTGTGTGAAAGTTGTGTTGTTGGGTGAATCTCCTCTTCACAGACAGAAAACCACCAGATAACTTAATATGTTTTTGATAATATAACGTGTGACAAAAATAATATTTTTTTATGACTTTTACAATTCTGTATGAAAGAGTAATGAAGGATAAATGGGTGGAGGAAGGGTTAAAGAGGCACACAAATTATAAAAAAAAAGAGAAAAGCAATAAAACGGAGAGGAAATGAAAAGCAGCTTGATGGTGGGGGGTGATAGGAGGTGCACTCGTCAAAAAGGCAATCGGCTCAAATTAAAGTGAGGAAGAGAAGTGAGAAGAGAGAAAGATGTGAAGGACAAGAAAGAGATAGCGGCACACACATCGGGACACCTTTGCGATCAAAGTCTTATGAGGAAGAATCAAATGGATTTTGGTGTGTGTAGTCCTGTGTATGTGTGGTGCATGCGTGTCCGGTTTTGCATATTTAGCTCATTATCAGTTTTGACTGCATCATTTCCAGTGCTCTGAGTGAGATATCGGAGCTGTGATCTGCCTGGGGGGGAAGTGAGGGCTGCTGTAGTTGCAACATATGAGCTGTATGCTGTGACTGGGTTCAATACTGAGCCTGTAATGCTGTTCAGTTCGGCTCAAGACAACCTGATCACTTAAATCAACAAACGCAAGCCCCGACACACTCTTCCTTCTTTTACAAACTCGCTGTTATTCCTCTCCCGGCTTCCCTTGTTCGTCTGTCATCACGTCTTCCCTTTTCTGGCTGTTTTATTGTCATTCTGCGCCGCAACAACTCTCCTGGTAGTACGTGTTTCTCTTTTCGTCTTTTCATTCGTTTGTTTCTCTCCAGTAATTTGGTCCCCAGCCAAAGAGGGGGGCCTCTGCTCTGAGCTGTTGTATGCTCTGCAGGTCACTGGAAGGTCAGCTGAGAGGCAACATTAACAGCAGAGACACTTGGCCTCCAGCATTAACCCCTAACAATTATTATCTCCACTCTCTCAAGCATCCCCGCTCACGGCCACCACAGGACGCTTTGATTTGTTCGAGGTACAAACTGAGTGTGTGTGTGTGTGTGTGTGCACCAGCGTCACATTGTTGTCTATCTGTTCTCACACACACATGAAACACAATGAGGAAGATCAGCGAAGTCTACAGTGGGTGCATTGTTGCTGTGTGTGTCTACATGTGTGCAGTGACGCACAGATTCCCCGCTGCTGAAGTGTCCTTGAGCAAAAAAACTGTATGCCTGCCAGCTGAGGTGCTGATCAGTAGCTGATTCTGACCGCTTTTGTTGCTTGTTTCATGACCGCCTGCTCGTACAGGCTCTGTATGGGCTCATATTCTCTCTATTACCTTCATAGATGTTTTGTGCATGCTCCTGCTGGCAGGCCTGCTTTTCATTTGCACTGTTCGGTTGCCAAACCACGCTGTAATTCTGTATCTAATGATGCTCTCTAGGATAGTCCGTTAGAACATCCTTGCTGCTCACTCACAGTGGGTGGCTGTGGCTCAGAGGGTAGAGCAGGTTGTCCACCAATCAGAAGGTCGGTGGTTCGATCCCCGGCTGCTCCAGGTCACATGTCGTTGTGTCCCTGAGCAAGACACTCAGACACTTGCCAAATTGCTCCGTTGGTGTGTGAATGATATTAGATCCCAATGGGCAAAGTTGGCACCTTAGCTTTGAGTCGTCGGAAGACTAGAAAAGCGCTATATAAAAGCAAGTCCATTTACCATTACCATTTACTCCATACAGCCTCAATCGTATATGTATAGCATGTAATGTATAGCAGTAAAGTCTCTGCTGCAATCTATTGCACAGGTTATTAATGTGTGTTTTCCAGCAAAGAAGGTTTGAGGACTAATGTCTGTTTTTTCGATCACCACTGGCTCATGGTCAGTCTCTTGCCTTGGGTCACTGACCATCTCCTGTGTTTTGGTGACATTTAAAATTATATGGTTAGTGTCACACCTCTCCATGAAGGTGCCTATCTCATTGTG
This sequence comes from Helicolenus hilgendorfi, assembly GCA_916700815.1. Taxonomy (NCBI): domain Eukaryota; kingdom Metazoa; phylum Chordata; class Actinopteri; order Perciformes; family Sebastidae; genus Helicolenus; species Helicolenus hilgendorfi. Next base: position 8,575 of record CAKALG010027867.1, on the reverse strand, counting down.
ATACACAGAAGGGTCCATGTTCTTGTGGAGAAGGCTCAAAATCACAGTATCATCAGCGAATTTTATAATATAATTATTGGGGTGTACTTTCCTGCAGTCATTAGTGTACAGTGTAAGAGTATAGGTGGGGGACCCCTGTATTGCCGTGTTTGGTCTCTGACAGCGTCCCATTGGCTACGGCTGTGTATTTGCAAGAATCTGCTGATGTGATGCGTATCATGATGCAGGGGGTACGATTCGCGGGGGGCCTCGGGTTTGGCATTTTTGCCGTTGCCATCTTGGCTTTTGGCTGTCTTCGCCATATTGTTTTTTACCAACCAGAAGTGACACAAGAAGGTGGAGCTAAGTACAACCGAAGACATTTTTAGGCGACCAAAAAGTTATAATTAACTTTCATGAACTGAAAACACACTGTAAAAGGGTTAAAGTTCTCAGACAAAAACACAGACAACTCCCAGATCGAACAACTCCCAGACCGGACAACGCCGTGGTAGCGACCTGTCAATCACAAGGTAGCCACGCCCTAAAGCATACCCTGCTTTATGGTCTATTTGACTCTAAATGGGACCATAATTTACTAAATGAACATCATGCTGTATTGAAGAAGACTTGAAACTAGCGATTGAGACCATAAACTCATGTTTACAATGAGTCAAGTAGGGTAATTTTCTCATAGACTTCTATACAATCACACTTGTTTAAGACACTTCAGCTTTGACTTCACTTTTCAGACCCCGGAGGTTGCCCACTGATGCTAACTTGACTTATGATAGCAGGCCTTTAGACCCGCCTACAAGTGTGGTACACTTTGCCTTCCAACATGGTCTTATGACACGCAGTACAAAGTTTGTTTCAGGCAAATCCTGGCGTTTAGACATACATGGGCCAGCGTAGGTGCAACGTACCTGAGATGTTTTGTCCCTCCTTCCCTCTCTCCCTCCCGGCCTAGATACCCCGCCTCTCAGATTTCCTGAGGGCTGAGCCCTGGGCTTTTTGTCAACTGTGTTATAAGATAGTGGGGCCCAGACGCCCAGTCCCAGGGGCCCTAACACACAGGACACTAGCCTAGTGCCTACACTGTAGCTCTGTGGAGCAGATGTATTTCTCCCTCCCTCCTGGACCCTCCCTCCTTCTTTCATTGGTGCAACCGGGAGAAGAAAAGAGGGGATTGTTTGGAGACAAGAGGGATGAATTTGTCTGCCTCAGACAGGAGAAGAAAGGCAGTTTGAAAGGGACTTGTCAGTGGCTGTGGATCGGGTGGTTGGAGGGTGTCCCACTTTTCAGAGAGAATGCACTGTGTGTCAGCATGTTCTACCTTTTCTACTGTGTGTGCATGAGTGTGTTAGTGTGCACATCTGTGTGTGTCTCTGGTGTGTGCATCACTGCTCCAGCATAGATATACATCAGGATACAGATTACTCCTATTTGTCATAGTTTATCCTCATAACTGTTTCCTGTAAGTCTTCCTTTTCCTGTTTAGAGGAAGCTTTATCTCACTTTGTAGTTTCTACTAGGGCTACAAATTACACTAGATCACACAGAGATGCGTCGCCACGGGCGCGACCACTTCAAGAACACCTTGGTAAAGTGTGTCTAACAAAACAGCGAGGTAAGCCTGTGGAGCGGGGCTGTGTGCTTGCAAATGGGCAATCAAATGCAATTAATGTGAAAATGTGGTCTCTCTCTGTCTCTCTCTCTATAGACAGTATAGCCTACATGAAACTATCACGACATGAGACATGATTTCCCCCTTCCCTCTCACATAATCCGTTGCTCTCAGTCCAGTTCAGACCAACAGCTAACGAGCTAGCTATTCCCACCACATCTACCGGCATTAAAACAGGAAGGAAGTGGTAAAGTGGTAAAGTCTGCCTTATGCTTGATTTCATTGGCTGCCTGGGCCAAGTTTGACATTGACGAGTGGTACGACTCCACGCCTGGCACTGAAAAGTTGGGAATATATTAACTTTTATCCACATCTAAAAATGCTAGAAAGACAGGAACGAATGGCAGGCGTGCCATACCATAGGACAACAATGGTTTTCTGTGTGACGCGTCTCAGTGTGATCTTGTCACCTAATCGATTACTTGATTTAATTGAAAGAAATGTGAAACTGAGTTTCTCCACAAAGAATCACACAAAAGCACCACTTTAAATCTTGCGTTTACCTGAGATGTGCTCACAAGTCTCTTAGAAATAACTCAATCAGCATGAAAAAAGCATAAAAAATGACTAATCGACTAAAGAAATCTTTGTCGTCTAAGACCAAAACGACCGATTAGTTGACTAATGGACTAAGAGGGGGCAGCATAGTGTGTATGTTATGATATCTCCTGTTTTAAGGAATCTCTGTACCTTGGTGGAAACTATAACTATCCATGTCCACACTCATGATGAGCCTCAGTGAGAGTATGTCACTGTGTCTCTGGGGACATGAGAGTTTTGTCAGTGATGTGTCGTTCATTTCTCCTCGGGGACGCAGCAGATTCGATCACATACTACTAATAGAAGCCTTCTTTTTTCTTCCCTCTTTCACTTTTTTTTGTGCATGTTGGTCCTCTTGAGATCCCAGCAGAGACAACAACCTTTGTGTGTCAGATCTCACTGGAGCTTGTCCCAGTGGAGCAGATTGGACACATCTCACATCCCCTATAGTCCTCCAGGAGTGCAGTATGGGACCATGTTGAAAATGAAATGACTACATCGCAGGTTTATTTGTCTCTCGGTTACCCAGGGGACGAGTGGGTAGAGACCATGGATTTTGTGAGTAATCAGGGTCATGTGGTTGTAGAGGTGGTGTAATGCTCCTTGACCCATCTACAAGACAGCAACCTTTTTTCAAAGGATTAGTAGAAGTTATTTATTTTGCTAACAAAATAAATGAAATTTCCAGCCACTACTTCCCTTAGAGTTTCAAGTTGCAGATATAAGTAGTCTTTAGACAGATCATACAATATCCTAAACTTCAGCATGCACAGCGCCAGTACTGAATGTGCTGATTGAGATGGATATCACAGTTTATATGCACTGTTGCAACAGTTGTGTAGTATAATCAGCTGCATGTAAAGTTAAGGATTGCAAGGAGTTTCTACAGTTTAATATATATAAATGCCACAGTTTTACTAGATCAGCAAAAATATTGTTGCAGAATATAGTGAGGGACAACTGACTGATTGGTTGCATCATCAATTTTTCTTTTTAAATGTTTAAACTGATACGGTAGACTTGTTAATGGGAGCAGGGCTTTAGTTGAGCAGGACCATCCATAGCAGTTCAGAAACCCTATAAAAACAGTAAAGGCATTTAAAACAGCTATTATTAACTAAACTATTAACATATTTTTATAAGGTTTTCTGACAAAATTAATGTCTTGTCCCAGTTTTCACCAGTGCTTTATATTACACTTTCTATATCATTAAAGAATTGCCAAAATACACAAACCTTCAGTTTTGTATAACAGTCCACAGGTTTTGTCATCACACATTTCTTAAAATTCTCCTATTGGTCATTTTTTGTGATAGACAGCAGCCAGTTTGGGACATATATATTATTTTAAAGATAGATTTTCGGCTCTTCAATAATTAAAGTTACTCAGAAAATCATGATCACCGTTAATTGAGAAAATCGTCTTATTCTGGATGAAAATGTTTCAGTTATTACTTTCTATTACTTTCATTATGATTAAAAAAAAACATATCTGAATGTACATTTACATGTATCACACATGCTCAAACATACAATTTATGCTGCATAAATCACAAGGGGCGCAATAGTGATAATAATCATTTTGACTCGACAAAACGATTATTATGAAAACATATTTTAAATTTTTTAATAATTAGTTTATCAAAACAGAGATAGCGACACTTTTAATGTGAATTTAATGGTCCAACAAAATCACTGCTGTGATTTACGAAGGAAACAATGATCCCCGCAATATGAAGAACTTATAGGATCACATGTTTTACTGATCTGGGATCTGATTATCTGCATTAAAGGTTTTCTACAACCAGCCAAAGAATCCACAATAGTGCTAAAATATAATAACCAGTCCCGGCAGTGGCGCTAGTATTGTTTTTACCTTGTGAGTCTGTGTGTGTGTCGTCATGGCAAAATGTGGTCCTGCAGATTTTAGGAGACAGCGATAGCGTCACAACCATGTAAGATGCAGTCCCGAAACGTTGTGTAGTTGAGATCAAAACAAAGGCCGAGTTTGAAGATGGGTGTGGTCCGAGCCAGGGCGCAGGAAGTAGAGGGGTAGTAAGTGGCCCGATACGGAGTCGCGGCTGGTGTGATCCCATCACAAGATGGTCTCTACTTTCTTAACTTGTGTTTGATCCTGTTTTCACCACTTCCTGTCTTTTAGTTTAGTAGATGCTCTTTTCACGTAGACGACCTTAACTTCTGAGGACATAATGTGGATGAGTTGTTTTCTCCTACTTTTGGTAAACGCCCGCTCCCTTCATCATTATTAGGGCTCTGAACTGGATAAAACGCTGCTCCTTCCCCCTTTCATCTCCTTTATCACCATCTCTCCGCTAACTCCCTCCTCTGAAGTCACTTTTGGCCTTGTTCTCGATTCCTTTAATTGAGTTTGGTAGAAAAACAAATGGTCTAAGGAGGGGGCGCTCGTGGAAAGGTGGGAGCCATAAATCTCACTGGTGATTTAGGGTGCCCACCCAGTCCCCAAACTCCTCCTCCACAAAGGTCCTCAGAGAGGTTCACCTCGAAAAGACACTTAGCTGCTTCTTATCTCCTCTTTTATGGGGAAAATCTCGTTCTTTCGGTGTGTCATATTTTGAGGACGTGACATTTTAAAAGGGTCTGTGAATAAGTCTGAGTGTGTTGTGTGATGGCTGGAAGAATGACAGAGTAAGTGCTTCCAGGGTGAGAGGTCAGGGAAGTCTTGAGAGGAGGCTGCATGCTGCACTTAGGTTGACCCTTAACGGTGTGTCATCTCAAGGCTCACTGCTGTAGCCTCGGGGCCGAGACGGCAGCCTTCGGCTTTCTGAGGAACTCAAGTCTGCATCACGAGACTTTGAGATAATGTTTGCGTGTTTTTACCTCATTTACTAATCGACTGTACAGTTTACATTACTGCTGATCATTTTCCAAATTATAACACACTTGTTTACCTGGTATTAGATATTCACAGGCTTTAAACATGCTTGCGATACGTAATATTTCACAGTGAATGAATTTTATTTGTGTTAGAGTTTCAGTTATCGTTGTGTGGTAATGCAATTAAATAATGTAAGATGATTTAAAAGGTTTTGCTCTGCACTAGCACACAATGATAATGTTTCTTCGACCCTAAAGCAGACCTGATGTTGACTGTGATTAATTCTTTATTTCAAGCTAGTTTTGTAGGTTAATTATGCCTCCACGCCGGCGTCAGTTTTCGGGTTGTCCGTCTGCCCATACTATTCTTGTCTTTAGGGAATTTCTTCAAATTTGGCACAAACGTCCACTTGGACTCGAGGATGAAGGTCAAAGGTCAAGGTCATTGTAACCTCACAAACACGCATTTTTGTCCATAACTCGTGCAAATTATGACAATTTCACACAAATGTGTAATATGATGAAATGATGAAGTCGTGACATTTTGGACGGACATGGATGTAAACTGCAACTTGACTGGTTTGGTGGAGGCATACTACCGCGAGACGATAATTCTAGTTTTCATAACTTAGAGCAATGACTGTAATTTGTAGAGGAGGAAAATCACATTCAAATATCTAAAAGATATGGAACATGGTTAGCAGTGATGTAACTTATAGTAAAAGGGTTCATGTGTAAAAGGAAATGTTTTTTATCACGTAGCATCATGTAGGCCAATTTCATAAGAGTATTATACAATGAGCAGATGCGATGGTTAAGTAATTGTGGGAACATATGGCTCAACCTGCTCAGTTTCTGTCAACAGCACTAATCTCCACCGCTCAGTGAAGTAGCCTGTTTATTAGAAAGTGGTGGTTCATGTCAACAAGGGTCAGAAGGGTAACTTGAATGCACTGATACTGTACTATTGAGAATTACTGAAAAGGTTGTCCTGAAAGGAGAGGATATAAATGACTTGTTATGCAACCGAGGTTTGATGAGTGTTACAAAAGCCCCTCCGTGTCCCGGCCAGACAATAAACATGATTCTTTGATAGTTTAATGAATATAAATGGCAGCTTTTGTTAATGGGAAGATGTTGTAGTGTTTTTTTTTAAGTTCTGTCGAATCCCTCCAGAGGGAAATAAGTTTTCTCAGTCGTCACTGCTAGTTTTATAGTTTCTTTATTATCAACAGTATGCAATGGCCACCAGATTTTCACCTTTTTGTAACAGGTAGCAAATAGTAAGCATGGATTCTGACCCTGGCAGGATGGTAGAAGTGCTGATCAAAAGTCATGATATAGAGGCTAATAGAAAGTTGTACTATACAGTGTTTCCCCCTCATTCAGCTGCAAAGATGTTCCTCACATGGTGACATTAGCACCGCCTGAAGGTAAAGTGGCTTATACCCCAAAAACTATTAAAGAAATAGTCAGACATTTTGGGAGCTACACTTTAATACTTTCTTGCCAATATTTCGATGAAAAGATTGATACCACTGTACAGTCAATATAAAGCTACTGGAAACAGCTAGCAAGAAGCTTTCCGAAGATAACGACATCCGCCTAACAGCACCTCCAAAGCATGTCTGTTTAATCCGTACAAATAAAGTGTAGACAACATGCCTTGTGGTTATACGGAGGTTTATGTGTTGGACTATTTCTTGACCTGATGCAGTAACTTGATTCCAGCTTGATTCTCGCGATCTCACGAGATCACGCGAGAATCGCAGGATCACATATCACACGAAAATGTATCTTGTCAAGCTTCAAGTAATGCGTTTGTGTCCAGCAAACCAGATCACAGACCAATCAGCATCCTGTGAGAAGCTACGGGCAGCTACGGGCATCTACGAACATGGTTTAGGTGTGTGAGACGGCAACTGTTGTTTCTAAACAACAACGGCGGCTCCCGAAGACGTTAGCATCAATGCTGCAATAGCATGAGTAGCATCAGAACTGGAGAGTATTTCTCCATTGAAAGAAGCACAAAGTAGAGTATTAAAGGCGATGTTTTTGCTCTTTTCCCGACTGGCTTCTGCAAGAATTTGATTGACAAATGGTTCATCCAATCACCTGCCAGGTATTTTTTTGAAAGTCCCTGCCCTTTTACAATGACTACTTCTCAGATTGTTCTGTATAACAAACCATCTGGCAGGTCAGGTTGGTAACTTCTGGGACTCCAGGAAATGGAAGGGAAGTTATAGGTGTTGGTAGTTGGATTTTATTACCTTTAGACAGAGCCAGGCTAACGGTTTCCCCTCTTTTCAGTCTTTATGGTAAGATAAGCTAACCAGCTGCTGGCTGTAGCTTCATATCTGCCGTACAGACACGAGAGTGGTATCAATCTTTTCATCTTGCACGAAAGCACATAAGCGTATTTCTGAAAATGTGTCCAGAGATAAACAAGGATGTGTAGAAAGATACCGTGCATTTGATGCACAGAAGATAAACCTAAGATAGTTATTATAATAGTAGTAAGAAACAAAATAGCTGTTACTGACACTGTAGCTTTTAATTGCATTAATTAAACGTCTATGAAGAGGGTCATTACTATCTGTACTGTGCGGTACCTTGTCCTCATATGGCACGGACGACAGCACAATTAGCCAAATGAATTTCTGTATCTGTTCTTATTATGAAGACTTAAATAGTGATTATTGGATATTGAATAGAAGGAGCAGATGGGATAATGAACTTGATCTCTTTATTTCTTACGAGTATAAATGTTGACCAGCTCAAAGAAAGCGCTTCAGCTAAAAATATATTCATAACAGGGATAACAGTATCCATATTATGATTCAGGTGATATAGTAAAAGAAAAAAAAGGCAGTGAAAATAAATTATCTGAATAACAATAATAATTATAACAACAATAATTATAATAAACAGTGTCAAATTAAGATTCATAAACCTTTTTTGTTTGCTTTCTTTCTTTTGTGAAAATTCCTTTAAAATTGTCCATAAGCAAAAAAATCCAGCATATTTTCATTTAATGTTGCGAAGGTGATCTCGTCCCCTTCGGTCTCACACATTTACAATATTCACAGTTACTATAAACCTGTTCGGCACATACTGAGCCACACTGCAGTCAGTCAGGCTGTCAGTGGGGACAAAACTATGAGGTGCAATGACATTTTTTGTGTTTACATGTGGGTGCCTGGCCGACGGGAAGCAGAATATCCCTCTCTGACTTCCTCCATCAAAATAGGTACCTATAGATAAGGAGTAAAAAGGTCATCTCCTCCCATGATACATCTGTTCTCCAACAAAGCATTGGCATAATCAATCAAGAGACAATCAAGATGAAGACACACAAACTGCATGTCCGTAACATTGCACACACTGTCCTCTAGCGAGACCCTCATCCCCGTTCACACAACCGTCTCAGGTTCCTCCAGCGTTCCTGTACTTTAACCCCTCTCAGCCCATGGCCGTCACCATGTTAGAGTGGTGTGGGTGCCCAAAGGACGG
>CAKALG010027865.1:0-11133 GCA_916700815.1 Helicolenus hilgendorfi | reverse complement strand
TAACCCATGCAGTTGCTGAATCTGTCTTTGTTTTGGATCGACAACGTTTAGTTTAAAAGATTATCGTGAGTTTCGAGAGGCGGCGAGTCGCGTTGGACGCCCGTGATTTACATAAAGTAGCCAGGACTTCAACTTTATGCAATTAAGGAGAGGGCGTCCTGACGCCTAGTCTCTCGAATCGCGACGCCACGCTACCGGAATGCATTGCGCGCCTGCTTGCATAGACAATGAATGGGGAGCGTGGAAAGCACGGAGCCTGTGGACACGTACCGTTACAGTAGGTTTCACTTGCTAAATATTAGACACTGGTGAATAAATGTCACACAAATTAAAACATCCATTTTCATATCACCTTAAGTAGTTGCCAGCCTCCTTTGTCAAAACACTGCGAGCTTAAATATTTATCCACACAGCAACATGAGCCTAAAGCCTGGTTGTCAGCTGAGGCAACAAGTCTTGTAAATTGGAGATCTCCCAACCACAAAGTGGCTTGCCAGACAGAAAAATTAATTCTGCAGTGAAGTCTGACACAAAAATAAACAAGATGTTTTTTCTTGTCGCGGGCTGTTAAAACATTTTTTAAACTACTTTTGGGCTTAAAATGTTGCTGTTGTCAACTCTGTTTGTTGGCCTGGAGGTCTTGTATGCAGAGGACTGGTAGACCCCTCTAATGACAACATCACTAGTGTTGAATGATTTAAACTACCTCAAAACAGTCCAACTCTCTGACTGTAGAGACACCAGCAGGATGGTAAACGACCTCCAGGTCCATGTCAGCATGGCATGGAGTGCCACCTCGGGTCTCATATTAATGTTTTAAAGATGAGCTTGAGTCTGTAGGACATATGACAGGCCCACATGCATTATTCATGATTTATAAATGTTTTATATACTGTTGAACATGAAGGGGTTGATGCTCGGTCATGATGCAACAAATAGGTCAAAATTGTGATTTTAAATTGTTTTCGGCCATGTAAATCACTTAAGTCCAGTATGAAATATCTCAGCAACTATTGGATGGATCAAGATACAATTGTGCACAGATATTCCTGTTCTCCACAAGATGAATCCTACTGTTTTCGGTGATCCCTTGACTTTTCTTCTGACACCAAGTTGACTTTGTGTTTAGTGCTAATTAGCAATTATTATCAAACCAGAAGGCGGCTGGCGGTACCACAATTTCGCACTCTGCAACTCATGTTGCCGCAGTTTCACAAGCTTGTTGGAGAACTACGGTGGCCTTCAGGTGACGTAGAAATGCGAAAGGCTCTCCGTAGAGCCGGTGTTTGGTTTGTCCGTTCTGGGCTACTGTAGAAACATGACGGAGCAACATCGCGGACTCCGTGAAGAGGACCCGCTCCCTATATAGATATGAAGGGCTCATTCTAAGCTAACGAAAACACAACAATTCTTAGTTTCTTAGTCCTCAGAAAGAAATGAACAAAAAACCAAGGCGCAAAAAAAGGAAAAACCCCAACAGGCAGAAGACTGCTTGATCTGGAAGGAGACAGAGAAAGCTCCTCGCAGCCTTTGTTAAATATGGAGGCAGGGCCACCCCCCTTCATCACGTATCAGAAACACCTGAGAGCAGCAAGAAGAAAAGGGGGTAGTGCGTAACAGTCATTAGTCATTTTTTATGCTTTTTTTCATACCGAATGACTTATTTCCAATAAACTTATGGGCACATCTCTGGTAAACACCAGATTTAAATTGGTGCTTTTGTGTGATCCTTTGTGGAGAAACTCAGTTTTATATATCTGTCGATTAAATCAACTAATCGATTAGTCGACAAAACTGTGTTAGTGTTAGTGGATTAAGAATTTCTTTGGTGGAGGACAGTGTTTTGTCTCTTTGTTTTTAACATGCGCAATTTTATGTCCATGTTGTAAACAACACCAGAAAATGTTCCCCGTCTGCAACATAATTATATGTTTGGATAACCAGATTAGCATCTGAACATGGCTATCAGATAAAGGCTGTGTGTTATCAGACACTTGCCTCCAGCGTGCTAAAAAAATAAATAAATAAGATTCACCGCCTAATGTAGGGCACCTCCATTTGAATATTTCATGCAGTATGCCCGAACATCAAAACCGATCCCATTTTACGTCTAAGCTAATGTGATTAGAGGCGCTACATTATTAACACAATTGGGTGAAAATTATTTCAGAGAGTGTGCATTAGTGATCAACAGGACAGTTTCCCATCAAATGTTATCTTCACAATGAAGCGTGATTTCATACACGCTCTGGTAATTTCTGTCTAATTTTAAAGAGAGATGGCTGCTTTTCTTATCGCTGATACGCAGAGGAGACCTCAGCTTCCTTTTTACTCAGACCATCACGTGTTTCATTTGAGTCAACCCTGAAATCCCCACATCACTCTCGCTCGCATCTTCCTCCTGTGTTATTATGGACAATTGTGGGATTTGGAAAGCAATAGAGGCAGTCTTTGAGAAAAGCAACACTGCAATCTTCCAGTAATCCAATTCCACAATTGCTCTGCTGGGTGTTAAAGTCTAAATACATTGCTGCAGATATTTTTTTCATCTGCTGAATGAGAAATTGTCTTAATATTTCTCAAAATCTCTCAAAGTCAGAATGGGAAGGAATGCGTTTCATAAAAAGACATAAAATCCTGTAAACAAAACAACACCATACAAAAGCCAGAGATAATGTCTCATCTCTGACTGGAAAAAAGCAGAAGAAACTGAAAAACAAAACAAACAGCCACAGCACCAGATTTACTCTTGCTGAATCATAAACTTGCAGAAGGGTACGGCAACCGGGTCGAGGCTCCCCCTCAGCTGCTGCAGGACGGGGATGGCAGTAACAAATTACGTGCCAGAAAAGTGGGGGCCCCCTGCCAGGGCCGAATGCATTAACCATGCTGTTTAGACTCCATGAAATAGTCCACTTCTGTCCTCGGGGAGAAATACGCAGTTCATCCAGAGACAATGTGGAGTTTCACTTGCTTGAATCAGAGATAAAGAGCTCAGGTTTTCTTTGGGGAGACGAGTATAGGCTGTATAGAAGAAGTGAATGTAGTCTCCTTGACATCAGCCACTGGTTTGTGGACTGCCGTTTTGAAGCCTCCACTTCGGCATTTTAGCCATCGCCATTTCGTTTTTTGGACATCACCATGTTGATTTTTACGTGCTTGGAGCTAAGTATAACCAAACGCTGAATAGGACATTTTTAGGCAACCGAAAATGTTACAACTAACTTCCATGAACTTAAAAGACACAGTGAAAGGGTTAAAGTTGTAAGACGAAAACACAGACAACTCCCAGACCAGACAACGCTGTCAATCACAAGGTAGCCACGTCCTAAAGCATATCCTGCTTTATGGTCTATGTGACTCTAAATGGGACCATAATTTACTAAATGAACACCATGCTGTATTGAAGAAGACTTGAAACTAGAGATTGAGACCATAAACTCATGTTTACAATGTTTACTGAGGTAATAAATCAAGTGAGAAGTAGGCTCATTTTCTCATTGACTTCTATACAATCAGACTTCTTTTTGCAACCAGAGGAGTCGGCCCCTGCTGGCTATTAGAAAGAATGCAGGTTTAAGGCACTTCAGCATTGGCTTCACTTCTCAGACCTGGAGGTAGCCCACTGATGCAGACACTTACCTCTTGCTGCAGCTTGTCCACATCGTCCACGTGATGTGCTCGTGGGTGCTTTGTTGATACTTCTCGGTCATGGTGTCTCTCAGGTTCTGAAAGTTCTGAAATTAGAAAGAATGTGTGCTGGAAAAATACAGACATGCAGCACATTCCTAAGGTCCTGACAGGTGACACTCATTGCCCTTTAAGTCTATTTCAGTTTCTGTGTTGCATACTTAGTCAACAGACATGTAGTGCCTATTTGAGGACAGGTACCGTAAAAGGACAGAAGTGTCGGACAGAGAAGACAATGTGAGATCTACGACTGTGGGCATTCATGCAAAGGTATAAATGTCACTAAACCGAGAGACTCAGTGCTCTCAGCCCTGAACATTTATGTTGATGGTTGTGTGCCCACTTGCAAGTGTGTAATAAACCTCAGAAAGACGCTCTCTTGTTTTTGAGTCCTTATTTAACAGAAACTGCCTCCACAGAATGCAAGTTTAAGGCACTTCCACATTCGCTTCTCAGACCTGGAGGTAGCTCACTGGAGACGATTGGATCCAATGACAAACACGTTCAGTAAGTAAGACAGGGGGTCGTGAGATTAATAACAAGACAAGAAATAAGAAAATGAAACAGGTTTTTGCTTATTTTGTCAGACTTTTACCTCTAAAAGTTATTTAAAGAAGCACAACACTGATTTTACAATTCAAGATCAGTCTGTGGGGAGCATTCATTAGTGTGAGAAAATAATCCCCATAATAAGTAAGGGATAATGTACAGCGAGCCGGTCATTGTTGCGAAATAAACCCCGACACTGAGGCACTCTTGTATCGCCCTGAAGGAGTCCGACATCAGAACTGTGCCCATAGCAACAGCCTGTGCCCATAGCAACAGCCTGTTATACATAGCAACCGTAGAACGCCGTGATGGATCAATCAGAATCGAGTATTCAACAAAGCCGTGTAATAATGAACAATAACCGTCTGCAACGTAACGTTTGATCATAAAAGAAACCCTCTGTCTCTGGTTGTATGGTTGAACTGGTTGCAGGCTGTAGACATACACAACCTGTGGAAGAGTGGACCATATACAGTATAGACTCTGATTCACTTTAGAGAGTCACAAGACAAAAAGGATGGAAACCACTAGTCTAGCATTTAAAGGAAGTCTGACGATATTCTATATTTTTGTTATTGTCAACAAATTCCACAAAAATACCAAAACCAACAATGAAGCGATCTATTAATAAGTATTCTCTGATGAGCCTGAGCTTATTCCTCGGTGCCGTGGAGCTCCATTATTCCAAAATCTAATAAAAACACATCACACTGAGCCACACTGTTGCACTGGTTCACATGTTCCTTCATTACCATGAACACAGAGACACCGGAGTTTATTTTGCTGTGAGTTATTTTGAGACTGAAAATAGTCCCCAAACAAATGCACTCCTGTTTCAGTAACGTTTTCTAAAAACTACAGCGCCCAGCTTTCTGGAAACTAAAGTCTAAGAATAAAGGGTTTTGTTTGCTGTGCAGATTGTAAAGCCCTTTGAGGCAAATTTGTGCTTTGGGGCTATATAAATAAAATTGACATGATTTGTGACCCATTTTTAAAATGATTTACATCTTCAGTATGAACAAATGGATTGGAGTGCCACATAGACAGGGTGGGAAAGTCAGAAGATATTGTGAGACTGACTGACGCATTGTTGGTTCGGTCTTTTCATGGGTTTTGTTGACAACAAGAAACATGTAGAATTATATTGCTGAATCAAAGGATAAGGCCGGCAATATAATTCTATATGTTGTCAAGCTTGTCTACACTGAGCAGAGTGTTCATTTTCCTGGAAAAACTTTAGTAATATTAGAAACTTAAATTGTATCTGTACACCCACTGGAAAGAAAAAGGAAATCTGAATCTCTACTTGTCCGTTTTAGACAATGAGTCCAGACACTTGTGTTAATGAGACCAGCAATACGTCACCCAGAGAAGGATCTCACGACCACGCCCAGTAATCCCATGTTCCTTGTAGACGGGAACAGCGTTAAGAGAAGAAGTTGTAACATGTCTCCAAACTTCTGCTTTAAACAAACCGGTAACAGTAGTAACACTATGGCGAGGAGTTGCTGTGTACGTGGTTGCATCAACAATAAATCCAAGAAACTCACTCTCACAGGAGAGAAAATGATGAAATGCTGTCGTGTAGCAGGTTAACCAAGGCTTTCACATTGAGATTTGAGGCACATACGATGAGTTAATATTCACTGTGTAGTAAATGGCTAAATGATGCTGGTGACTGACTATCACAGTAGGAGGCTGCTGCAGTAATACAGTCAGACATTAGCATTATAGCAGCATCAGACTGTCGTCTCCAACTAAATCTCAGCCTATAAATCAAACAGTTGGCTATTAACATGTTGGTTATTTACAGACAACACTTAGCCTAGCCTGATGTAATCAAAAATGCACAGACGTCTGGATAAGCAATATCCGGCCACTGTGTTGAACGTGGTAAGACTGAAGGGACATGACGGCGATCAACCTTCATTTATTAAGGTATCGCGAACACTCAGGTTCATGCGAGGTCGCAAAACAATTACTAGACATGTGAATAAAACAAACGTGTAAAACAAGATATGAATCGATACGAACTTGTCAAAATGACAGTCCAAACATATATCAAATTGCATAGAAGTCTATGGGATCTTCGGTTTTCTTTCCCCCAAAAGGGGACGCGGCCTTGACTGTTTGCTAAGTACCCGTATGTGCCGGTCTGATGTATGTGAGTACCTGCACTTGGGATGCAAAACCGAACCGTGAAAAAACAAACCGTCGGCTTGTTGAATCGTTGCACCACTATTAAATACAGGACTGCTAATAATCTGATGAGGTGCCAGATACATAGAAGAGGCAGTTATCTAAACATAGGCCTACTTGACCATTAAGTAGACTGAAAATCAGTGTTATGGCTTCATATAATATAGAAGTATAATTAATTACTATAATATACAGTAAAAAATCATTCATTACTATCAATCAATCAATCCGTCTATTTATATATTTTAGAGTTCAAACACATTGGAGATGGTTATGTGTGCAAAACAAACCAAACAAAAACTGTGACCCCTAATCTGCAATACAAACCAAACCCTGGGCTTATTGAATCATTGCACCACTAATATACACCCACCGCTTGAGAACTACCTTTGCAAAGGTGCACCATATTTTTGTTTCAAGCCAATCAGAGCAGACTGTGCTTTTTCAGGAGGCGGGTCTTAAAGAGACAGGCACTAAAACGGAGCGTTTCAGACAGAGGGTGAATACAGGTATATTCAGACAGACAGTATGAGAAAAATAATGTGTTTTTTGAACATTAAAGCATGTAAACATGTTCTAGTAGAAACCCAGAATAAAAGAATGAACCTGGAAATAAGCATGACATGTCTCCTTTAATATCACTTTTCAAAACAATGCAGCAAAGTGCTTTCTTAACATACACAATAAAACTGCCAGAAAGAGTTACGTTAGACTACAACCAGCACAGATAATAAGAGAAAGAGAAGTTTGATCAAAATACGACACCGACTATATGGCTGCTGAAACTCTTGGGTACCGGGTGCTTTAAAGCTTCGGGGCCACCACATCAAAGACTCAAAGTTACTGTTGGTGACAGCCAGCAAGGCCCTGCAGCTCCAGCTTGGTGGGATTAAAACCTGTGAGAGACAGAGCTGGGAGCCAGACCAGGCTGAGGTGCACAAAAACCTTCTCAGTGAAAACAGTCAACCAGCTAAAACAGAGCCTCTCTGACACCTGTTTAGACTACATAGCCGCATGTCAAACAATCTGAGGGGAAATTATTCGGCTCAACCTCCCAGTTGCTCTGGTGGAGTTGCTCGGTTTAATCAGTACATGACTGTGGTTGTACTGGACCTTTCCCAGAGGTGGTTCTACATGGTTGACCTTCCTTCCCTCCTTTGAAGTTTGAAGTAAGATGCGCCCTAAGAGCCTGTTACACGGCAAGATTTCACCCATCTGTGATGTTGCAGGAGCTATTTTGGGACGTGTTTTAAATCGTCTTTTGCGGTTTATCCAGCTAGAACGACTTCTTCACTTAATGATTCCCTATATTTCAAGAAGAACCAGAGAAAAGCCCTGAACTCGTATCACACTGTGGGTTATAAAGTAGCCTGTGCGTAGGTGGAAACAGCTAATAAGTCACACAGCTCACTCCACTTTGCACATTTCAGATGGGTGTTTTGAAATCTGGTGTGCTGTGCATGGTTTATTATCTGAGAAATTATAATTTGAGTTCACACAAAGGTCTTCTGCACGGAAACTTTCTGACAACTGGGAGCACACAAACAATGCATAAGCCTCTGAATGTTTGACCCTATTTGTGTTTTAATATTACTTTCTAAAGTTTCTGTTGTGTTTTTGTATTTTAAAGCACTGAAGGACAAACTGATTTTATAGGCCTTTTAAGCCATGAAATTACAACTTAAAGATCAATGTTTCCATTATTGTTTATCCTCTGAGTCTGACGGTGATGTGCTGTTTGGCAGAATGTAAACCTCATAACACAAAAAGCACAGCTGTAAATGATAACACTAATTATTGCTGTAACCCACTTAATTGTCAGTTCCAGGACCCCGGTGTGCTGGATGCTGGATGATGGCTCACTGGCGTGGCCTCCTGGGACACTCGTGGAGCTTAGCCATCGTTAATATCATCAATTCCACCTGTGCTTCTCCTGCTACAACAAGTCAAAATAACTCCAGTGAGTTATTGCATCATATATAGGAATGCTCAGTGTTTGGCATGATTTACGCTGTAATGTTGCTGCTTCTGTTTTGTTGAACTGTGGAAGTTTATGCAGTAATTGCAGTAATTCTTGGGGGTGAACGGCTCGATTAATTATATTTTTGATCATTTAAATTACCAAAGTGAGACTTATAAATGAAAAAAAAAGCTTTTTTTTTTTTAGGGCTGTCAATCGATTAAAACAGTAAATCACGATTAATCGCAAATTAATCATTTTTTATCAGTTCAAAATGTACCTTAAAGGGAGATTTGTCAAGTATTTTATACTCTTATCAACATGGTAGTGGGCAAATATGCTTGCTTTATGTAAATGCATGTATATATTTATTATTGGAAATCAATTAATAACACAAAAAAAATTACAAATATTGTGCAGAAACTCTTACGGGTGCTGCATTTAGCATAAAAAATGCTCAAATCATAACAGTCAGTGTGTCAGTGTGCTGACTTGACTATGACTTGCCCCAAACTGCATGTGATTATCATAAAGTGGGCATGTCTGTAAAGGGGAGACTCGTGGGTACCCATAGAACCCATTTTCATTCATATACAGTATCTTGAGTTTAGAGGTCAAGGGACCCCTTTGATTTTGGCCTTGCCAAAATTAAGCAAAATTTGGAGCATTATTTAACCCCCTTTCGTGACAAGCTAACATGACATGGTTGGGACCAATGGATTCCTTAGGTTTTCTAGTTTCATATGATACCAGTATGTTTAAAACTTTAAAAGCTTTAAAACTGACCCGCTTACAGTTTTCCAAAGCTTTTTGTCTCTAAAATGATTATGATTGAAAATATAGCCTGTTGAGTTACTTTACAGACATTTAGGATGTAAACACATCTCTAAAATGCCCTGACAACCTATTTTCCCATTTCACTAAGCCTCTCCCCCTTTGGTTATTGTTGCTAGGTCTGTCAAGCTTCACACCAAGCATGTCAATATGGCGTTTTCAATTATATCAGTGAGAGATATTCCAAAGGAAATAATGGCAGATTTCTAGAATAATAGTTCTCATCTCACAACCATGCAGGCATTTGGTCGAAACTTTTGTTGCAATCTGGATTTGCACAGTGTGGATAATGACGTCCTTCTATGTAAGTAACTTTTACTCTGTTTTCTTTACTTTAACTGTGGCTGTTTTCATTTGATTTCTTTATATTACTAGGACTCTAACTATGAGACAAGACCCAGAAACCTCCGGTACAGCCAAACGGACCTTGCAGCTCAGGCAGCAGCCCTGAAGGCTTCAGCCAGGAATCGACAGAGAAGGCTGATTAGATTCAACTTGTATTGTCACTGCACAGAGAACAAGTACTGAGACAAGAAAAAGCTGTAAACTACAGTGTAATATAATATATGTATAATTGGCTATAGGATAAGGATTGTGTCAACGTGCAGGGCATTGAGCAGCACTGATTGTCTGTACTGATTGTGTTTACAGCTGTTGGAAGCAAGACAGAGCGTCCGAACAGCAGGTAACGTGGGCTTCTGAAGAGACATCACTATTGATATCATGTCTGATGAGGAGGAAGGCACCTTTGATGTCTGGGTGGATCGTGCGGTCTCCATCCTTTCATAGCCAGGAACTTACCACCCTGTGTGCCACACTTCAAGCAAGACTAGAGGCTAACACAAAATACACGGCTACACAACACCAACATCACATTGGACCGCATTCAGACAGAATGCCCCCAAATGCATACAACCCAGAGGCGGTAAAAACACATTTCCAACCTCATCTGATTTCCCAGGTACGGCAGTAGGCCAGAACAATTGTTCCAATCTTCAACTTAAAGTACTACTACTACTACTACTACTACTGGTATACCATAAACATGTCTGTCCGGATGGGGATGACATTGTAGACTCTTTATATTTTATAAAATAAACCTGTTCTGTACAGTACATGTGTTGATCCATAAAGCCTTTACTTTTAATCAACATGTTCCTCACACATGTTTTTTTCCCTTGAGGGGCTTAGCGAAGGGCCTTCATGACCACAAACTTTTCTGCTAGTTGAGAAATATATATATCTGTGCTGTTTTGTCTTCAGTACACAGTAAAATGTGCCAAAATGTGGGTGAGCGTTCCGATGGAGGCCTGGTATTCAAATGATGGTTTGACCTATCACTGGGCCCTGCAGTGGGCCTCCGGCTGTGCCATCATGAATCCTCTGACAGGCTCTAACTCTGACCTAAGCTGTTTTACTCCTTCTCCCACCCAAGAAAAGAGCAGATACTCTGAGACTTGACCGTTTTTTGGCTCTTCTAGTCATGAATATTTAATGTTATAGATACATATTTAACATTTGAAACCAAGTTTTTAAGATTGTAAAATCTTTTAAAGGTGCTCTATATGATATCCAGAGCATTAATATAGCATCAAACAACTATTTGCAATGTAAAGATATAGAGGAGTAATGTCTACCTGAGCAGAGAATGAAGTCACTCTCCCTCTGTGTGTGTTTTAATCGGAGGTTCTCCTTGCTTTGCTGACATCGCTGGGCCAGCCGTGTGCCTTTTAGTGCATGTGAGCGTGTCCCACTGGCCGCCACTCTGCACCACACTACACCATTTATTAATTTTTTAACACTACGCATTGTGTTTTTAGTTTTGCAATCCTTAAGGTTCAGACACACTAACTCGACATCAAAGAACTAGCGGCGACGAAGGCCAGCCGTTGAGTCGCCTC
>CAKALG010027862.1:0-12277 GCA_916700815.1 Helicolenus hilgendorfi | reverse complement strand
GTAGTAGTAGTAGTGGTAGTAGTAGTGGTAGTAGTAGTAGTAGTAGTAGTAGTAGTAGTAGTAGTAGTAGTAGTGGTAGTAGTAGTAGTAGTGGTAGTAGTAGTGGTAGTAGTGGTAGTAGTGGTAGTAGTAGTAGTGGTAGTAGTAGTAGTAGTGGTAGTAGTGGTAGTAGTAGTAGTAGTAGTAGTGTAGTAGTAGTGGTAGTGGTAGTAGTGGTAGTAGTAGTAGTAGTGGTAGTAGTAGTACTACTAATAGTAGTAGTAGTAGAAAATTCCAGGGAAAATTGTTAGACAATCATGGTATAATTACATCATAAAAAAGGAAATGGCATAAATTCAGTTTCACATTCGCTCCTTTCCCGATATTTAACTTGATTTATTTAATATAAGCAGTTTTTAAAGAATCACATGAGTTCCACTAAAAAAGAAAACAAACATTAAATGTTCTTGCAGTTGTTCAACGCTGAGGCTGTCTTCTGTCTCGATCTCTCTGCGTGAAAAGACAACTGAAGGTTTTAGTACAGAAACCTGATGTGATATCGAAGTGGCTCCACCTGCTGACGCCAGGTGGACATGACAAGCACCTGCAAATCTTTAATCTTTATTAAAATACATTTTTATCGTCTGCATTTTCAGCAATATTAATTCAGTATACTCACTCTGTATTTGTCTTTCTACTGTAGGCTATATAAAAATGGTCATTGTTACTGGAGTAGTCAGCCTTTCCCACACAGGGCTGAACTTTTACAGATTATAATTTATAACTATAAAACATTTTTGTATTCTGAGACTCTGTGAGAGCAAAGGGTGTGACAAGTACACACATTTTGTATTGCTATGTAAAGGGGAGACTTTACTATCACTATACTATTTACAGTATTGAAAAGGTACACTGCTTGTTTTGTTGTTGTTTATTAGAATAACGCATGTTCTAGCACATTTTAAAATACAAAAATTCTATTAAAATGTACTGAGGTTGTCTAAACATGCATATTCTGCCAGATCTGGTGCATGTCATTGTAATGGATTTGGTCAACATTAAACTTGGATTTGCTCTGTGAGACTTAAAAACAGCGTCAGGCGTAAATGGAGACAACAAGAGAATTAATATGTGATGGATAAATGTGCGATTAATTTACGATTAATTGTGGTTCAATATTTGAATTGATTAACAGCCCTAAAAAAATCAAATGTGTAGGCGAATCCCTTATCCCAGTCTGGTGGTGTTTCATGATTCTATTTATTGACGGTTATATTCCATGACCCAGAGGTGCCACTGGTGACTGTTGGGGCGATGATCACACCTCCTTGCTGAGCCAACATTGTGGCAGGAGCAGCAGGAGGTGCTACAGGAGCAGCAGTAGGTGCTACAGCAGAGGTGTTGGTGGTTCCCTCTGCAGATGAAAAGATACAGATGCAGAGAATCATGTAAAAAAGGAGAAGTAACTGATTTTGCTTACTGACTCAAAAGTGAATTTAAGAAACATCCACTGCACCTGCGTATCTGTCCTTTAACCTCTCTGCAGCGTAGTTGTTTCTCATCAACTTCAGAATCTCAACAGTGATGTTCACAGATTTGTCTTCACCGTAGCTGTCGATCATCCTGCTCACAGTGTCTGTCCGGCTTGGGCTCTCCAGAAAGGACTGGGGAATTGGTTCGCAGCCTTCCAGCACGTCGCTTTTGAGGTGCCAATTGAACTTTTCAAAGTCATCTTTTCTCAAATCTTCTAGAGTGCGAAGCAGCAGCAGTCGAACCGCCATGTCTGCTCACTGAGCAGGTAGAAGAGGGGATATTAGTTTCCAGATTAGCCTTCAATATTAAAGGAATAATTCAACAATACTCTTATTTACTTTGCTGCCAAAAGTTAGAGAAGATTAATACCACTCTCATGTTGTTTTTACAGGGTAAAACACGTGAAAACGTGACACGCTAGTACGACATGGTAGGTACCAATAGATTTCTTAAGTTTTCTAGCTTTATCCTGCTACAACCTTGGAAGAGGGCCAGCAGAGGGCCAGCCCTACAAACACACTGTCACTGAGTGAGTGATGAAGTTACAGGATTGGTCTGCCGAGTGTTGGAGATTCCTCATTGGCTTTGCTCTTTCAAAATGAAAAGTCGGGTCAATTATGCAAATGAGCCGTCCAGCGCAACGCATCCGGCTCACGAAACATGGACTAAGCTGTCAAACTAGGCGATCTAGTTCTAAAATGAAACGAGATTCAGCAGTGGCATAGCCTGTTTCTCACTTAAAATGTTTTCAGAAGTAGATTTTGGTGGATTGTTTAGACAGAATAACAGAGAGTTTACGAGCAGTGCGTCCCCTTTTAACATTCATAAAGCCACTAATTACAGTTCATAAACCCTTTATAAAGGATGCCTAATAGAAAGAAAACATTAAAAGCATTATTGGATTCACATGTGGATCTGAGAATCTTCTATAGCCTACATGTCTAAACTTGTACGGCATTATTGAAATGTTTTTATAACAGAAAAAAAGAAATGAACCAACAGGCAGTCACTCTTGGCGGTGCAATTAAGAAATGAACAGTATAAATGATTTAAAAGAATAAATCTAAAAACAGCCACCATCAAAATCACGACAGAGCTACACAGTCAGTGTTACAACACAGTCAAGGTAACAACAGCGTCAACAGGTGCAGCAGGTTTTACAAACTTCTGCTGTGAGTTTAATCCTTTAATCTGAGTGTGGAACCAGCAGGCTTCACCTCAACAGAACCACAGTTATTTATTAGTAGTTATTTATTACTTAATCCAAAAAGGACTTACCGTGTCACCAACAGTCTCAACAGTATACCACCGAGAGATAATGCCTGTGAATTATGGAAATGTTTTAAGTTTCGGTTTAAACCGACCAAACAGGAAGTTGGCATCATGTTCAGACAGGATGCGGTGCAATACAGTAACACATTAGTTTGGTTCTCTTGAAAGTCACAAAATATCACTCCAGATTAAAAAAAGAAATCAATAATTAGATAACCGTTTTAACTGTCTTCTCAGAAGTGTAGATTCTTTGTCCCAGTAATCAAATTTTTTATTGCACAATTTATACTTGAATACTTGAAAAGTCAAACAATATCGGAGAAAAGACAACATTAGAGCAGTAACAAAATATCTAGCCCCATATCTCATAATCTCATCATTTTCCCCCTGCACTTAAGTCATTGAAGTTCCAAATAAATAATACATAACAAATGATGAGCTACAATTCAAATATTAAATACGTCTTAAACAAAAAAGGAAAGAAACAAAATTGCAGAAAGAAACAAAAACAAAATACACACACAAAAAATGATGAACACGGCTGGGACACACTTTGGCTGCAGCCGAATAGTATATACAAATGACTGTGCTCAGAGAATAGACTGCACTTATGCTACTTTTTAACTTTATTCATAACGCATAAGAAATGAGTGCAGTCAAAGAAAGAATATAGATAAGAAGTGAAAGTCAATTGTTAGTTCCATTGCAACGTCAACACCCAGCAGCAGAGTTACACTTCCGCTATTTTGGACTGAAAGTGACTACCGGACGCCAGTAAAACGTCCGCCTACAAAGTGCAGTACAAAAGTAAAACAAAATTATCTCTATTCTATTGTCATAATTTTGATGTCTCTACTGAAATGCCCTGTGTTGAACAATAACAATATTATAAATATTGGATGGTCCAGTGTATCCTATGCTAAAGGAGATGAGAAAGGAAACACTGAAGCACCTTTCCTCAGCATTTAAAGAATTCGACCAGCTCTTATCATGGCTGCCACTTAGACACATCCGGGTCATTTCACTCAGTTAGGAACCTTACTAAACAGAAACGACTATTCGACCGCAGCCTTGTTGTTACCGAGGTTTGTGACCCATGGAGTCATTGAAAACGTCTTTCCATAAGCAGCGTTTGAAAATGTATGTTTTTTGTTAGTTTCCATGTTCGGGCGTGTTCATCACTTCATAGAGATGACGGCTGCTTTAGCGGTACCTTTCAGTTGAATAATTTTATATCATGATTCATATGATATCTCACTTAATTTCTACCTAAATAACATTAAATGCATGACAAGAAAATGACTTCATTAATTTCCAAGAACACTTCCTGCAGCTGCTTACTTGTTGCTGTAATGGTGGTAATGGTACACTGCTGGGGCTTGACGACTAACAATTACTGCCAACATTACCACCAACATTTCCACTGATAATCATTCTACCATTACTGCCAGTATCACAGTCAACATTACCACCAACATTACCACTGATAATCACACGCCCATTTCTGGCAATTAGGGCCCAAGGAGCGATGGCATCAGCTGCACCATCAGCAAAGATTTTCTGACCAGTTGGAAGACCCAAAGCAGACGAGGAGGTTAAAAGTGGGCGAGAGACTTTTTCCAGAGCTGCTACTGCTTCTGGGAAAGAAAGATCAGACATTCAGTAAGAGACACAATTAAGCAAATCTTAAACAGTGTCTATGAACTTGTTGTTCTACTGCACCTGTGTGTTTTTTCTCTAACTCCTCTGCAGCGTTGTTGTGTTTCATGATCCTCAGGATCTCAACAGTCGTGTTCACAGCCAGTTCTTCACCGTAGCGGTCAATCAACTTACTCACAGTGTCGTGCCGATGTGGGCTCTCCAGATGGCTCTTGGGAATCTCCGTACCGAGATAAAACTTAAATCTATTGAAATCATCGCCACTGAGGTCCTCCAGAGTCTCCAAGAGCAGGTGGTGCACCAGCATGTCTAATCACTGAACAGGTAGGAGAGGGGACAATAGTTAAGAAAGAGCATTTTATTGGATGAGATTAATAAGGTTCAGGTGGTTATTGAGCCTCAGTGTCGCTGTCTTGAAAAACCACGTGTCTCTTAAGATGTCAGATTTTCACAAGTTAATAAAAACAGCTTAGTTTTCAGCTGATGTTTTTTTTTTTTTTTAAATGATTTATTTAGTATTAGAAGAAGGAGAATATTCTCATCCCTTCAAGTATAGAGGACCACATGTATCATGTAGGGCTGTCAAAGGTAACCCAATAATAACGCATTAACGCAAATTCATTTTAACGCCACCAACGCATTACCACAATTGATATTTCGGAGGTTCTAGTGGGCTCAGTTTTAAAGCTAGAGTGAAGATACTGGCATCTGGTACTGGTACCAACCATGTCATGTCAGCTTGTCATGAAGGAGGTTAAATAAAGCTCCAAACTTACGTAAAAGGCAAGGAAAAACTTGCATGACCATTTTCAAAGGGGTCCTCTGACCTCAAGATATGTGAATGTAAATGGGTTCTATGGGTACCCACGAGTCTCCCCTTTACAGACATGTCCACTTTATGATAATCACATGCAGTTTGGGGCAAGTCATAGTCAAGTCAGCACTCTGACACACTGACAGCTGTTGTTGCCTGTTGGGCTGCAGTTTGCCAATTTATGATTAGCGCATATTTTTATGCTAAATGCAGTACCTGTGTTGTTAATTGATTTCTAATAATAAATGTATACAGACATTTGCATAAAGCAAACATATTTGTCCACTCACATGTTGATAAGAGTATTAAATACTTGACAAATCTCCCTTTAAGGTACATTTTAAACAGATAAAAAATGTTTGATTAATTTGCGATTAATTGCGATTAGCTATGGACAATCATACCATTAATCGCAATTAAATATTTTAATTGATTGACAGCCCTAAACCAAATAGTTGACAACTATTCATGTGACACATGTGGTCCTCCATATTAAAAAGAATACTTTAGTTTTTCTAAAAGAAAAAAAAAAAATGACCAAATTTGGGGATACTTGGTTTTCACTGGACAATGATGAAATATTTTACATGTGTTATGAATTCATCCCAAAAAGGTTCTTTAAAAAATAAAAACAAAAGATTCAAACATTCAGATAAATGGAGGCCTAGATAGACCCAGTATCCTACAGGAGCACAACTCTCACCAATCTATCTGCAGTTACCACAGTTACCATTAAAATCACTGATGACAGACATATACTGTAAATCAAAGAGCACCTACCTGAAGAATGTCTCACCAAAACCCCAACAATCAGAGAGCAGACTGAAAACTGGAGCACACCTGAAGCCTCTTCAATACTTTCAGTTCAAAAACTTCCTGATCGGGAAATTTCTGACATCCCAGCAATACCAGTCATCATGGGCGTAAACTTACAGTTCAAGGTTGAAAATTAACAGACAGAGCTAAGGCCAGAGAGAGAGAATTTATTGCCCTTTTATTGCGCGGCTGTGTTGAATACTCTACTCTGATTGGTCAGTCACGGCATTCTGCAGTCTGTATTTCTTTATAGCAGTCTGTTGATATGGGCGCAGCTCTGATGTCAGACTCTGGTGGACCGTATTTGTGTCAAATTATTGATTTCTTCAGTAAGTAGCCGTGTAACAATGACCCGCTCGCTGTACATTATGCCTTACTTATAAAACCACAGTCATGAGGGGGTAAAAAGGGGAAAGCTTTCTGGAGCCCAGCCGCTAGGGGGGACGCACGGAGGCCAGCAATAATCATGTTCATCCTAAATATAAGCAATTATAACCAAATTTTATTTTGAAACAACATATTCACCATTACTTATTAAAACAACTAAAATAAACATTGTACTTATTGTTGCTTTAGTAAAATGTAGCCTTTCAACCATTGCAGAAAAAAAGATGTGGATGGCCACATGACCAGAGAAATTGACTGATTTAAACTAACTATTAGTTGTACTGGGTCTTCTATTTTAACACATCATCTTTGAGTCGGCTGTTTTGTATTCTCAAAACCTCTACAGCACACACACACCCACACCCCCGCCAAACCCCCCCCCCCCCCCACACACACACAATGCATACTCAATCGTGCCTTCTGTGCTGCAGCACTACACTGCATTATTCTTGACCCACCCTTCCTTCCTCTCTTGATTTACTAACAGAGAACGCCCATGGTGGGTTTCAGAGGCCACAGCAAAGGAATCGGCCGATCATCAGCTTCAGACACAGAAAACACATGCAAAAAAAAAAAAAGGCACATGCATACACACCCACACTCCCATAAAAACTTGAAGTTCCCCGTGTTTTCTCACAAGTCTCAGGCCGTGTCACTGCCAGCATCACACAGCCAGTAGCCCGACCGGTGTTCGAGAGAGACGTCACATCAGCAGCCAGTATTGTGAACCAGATGAAGGATGTGTGTGTCTGGACGGCCAATCACGCTTCTGCTGTTTAGCCTGTTGGGCTCAGGTGAGTGAAATCACAACCAGGTGAATGCTATAGTAGACAGGTACAATGAGACGAAAGGCTCAATGTGGAAACGTAGAGCTGAGGATACCGACTGTTAGTTTGAAACAGTAAAGTTTTTTTGGCTTGTGATCCCTCACAGTACATTCTGCTGTGAGGGATGAAGTACTTGCAACCCCTCGTCACATGTTGTGAATGTCAGTGAAGTGTGAGCAGCTCAACCAAAGTTTGTGTTACTTTCAAACATTTTTAGAGGACTAAGGAGGTGAGTGGGCTTATATGTTTTTTCTTCTTTTTCACTATCTGAAATCATCTGATCTCAGATTTATTGTAGGAACGCTGTGGGGGTCTTGACCCTCAGGTTGGGAACCACAGGTAGAAAGGATCACAAAGGGAAATACATCACTATGAGGGCATTTAATCTGCAGTACATGTACAGTATATGACAATACTAGCAGTTGTGCAAAGTAACTATGTACATTTACTGTACTTAGGTATGATTTTGATGTATTTGTAAGTGTATTTCCATTTTGTGACAGTTTTTAGAGGGAAATATTGTACTGTATTGTACTGTATATTGCTATGGTTTCTAGTTCCTTTGCTGATTCAACGAAATTCAAACAAAATATATAATCTCGTAAAAATGAATGCATTGTTAATAGATTGAATTCACCAGCACCTCATGATGTAGATTCAAAGTGGTGTTATAATGATAATATCCAAAATTCGAATAAATCGCTGAAAGCATTAATTCTGCACAATGAGTACTAATTTTTAATACTTTTAGTATATTTTGCTACTACAGGCTGTTCTCATACACCGGTTGTAACTATACCTACAAAAAGTAATGCACTGTTATTTGTATATATATATATCCCACAAAATCAATGTGTACTATTTATTTTACGTAATAGTGAACCAGGAAGTGTAGGGAGGTGGTCCGGGTGGACCGGGTTTTGTTGCCTAAACCTAACTAAGCAGTTTCCTGTGAAGACACAAGTTTACTTTGAAAAGACTGTATGCATGTAATGAGCGGAAAGTGACGTGTTGCTGGACATTTGTAGTTGAAAAAAAATGGTAAAAAAATGTGGAATAATTTTTTGTAAGATCTCATATGAACCTCTGCATGATGACATGTTGCTTATTAATACTTCAACCCATTGTCACTTCCAACTTGTCATGTACCGCTGCTTGTTAAGCACCCCTCGGCATCGGATACCGATGCACGGCGGCACCCTTTAGCGACTGCATATGACGAACTAGGCTGTCAACTAACTCCAATGTAAACCCATACACAGCGTTATTCGACAGTAGTAGCAAATTACGTAGTATTAATAGCATGAGAGGCTGCTAAGTGCGGAGGGTGGATGGGTCAAACAAACAAGACTTTCAACCAGGAGGCTGGTGTTCGTGGCCCCTGTCAAACAAAAAGAACATTGACTTATTTTGTCACGTTGGTCACTAGTATCAGTCAGTCATTACAACGGGTAGCACTTTTTTTCTCCTTTTCTTTTTTTTAATGCTTTTTGTTTATATATGTTGAGCTGCTGTCTGTATGTCCCTTTACAAGTATGCGTATGTATTCCTTTAACCTTAAATTAAAAAAAAAAACAACAACTACAACTTCTTTAGGTTTAGGCAAAATAAGAAAACACATTCTTTGGGTTTAGGCAACAAAACTACAACTTCTTCAGGTTTAAGCAAAATAAAAAAAACCCATTTACGTTTAGGCAACAAAACTAAAACTTATTTAGGTTTAGGCAACAAAATAACCCACTTTTTATTAAATTTAATTTATTTTTAAATTTTTTAAAAACATTGTGTTTTGGGGTAAAATAGCTACAAACACAAACAACTACATTGTTGGTTTTACACGAGATACGAACTCCAGTCTCCTGGGTGAAAACCCTTTCACAGTGTCTATACTACAGCACCTGACTTCCGCTTTTGCTCTTGTCATAACTACTACAATCACTAGAGGTCGCTGTTGTGTTCTTTTATACCTTCTTTCGGTGATCTACCATGTGAATAGATGATAAAACCCACTAGTGGGTGCAGTAGGTAACAATGCAGTAACAATGCAGGAGTGCAGGTTTTCGCACTGTAATATTGTTCCTTTAAAAGATCTGAGTATGTCTTCCATCACTGAATACAAGTGAATCAGGAATAAAATCATTTCATTTTGATTTATGACAATATTCAGCTCCATAGACTGCAAATATGGACATAATCTGGCAGTTGACTTATTTCACTCAGTTGTCAGACTGGCATGTGGGAAACATAACTATACATTTTGACAGCCGGTATGCCGACACCCACACACACCCACACCAGAGAACTACTGTGGGTGAGATCATCTGATAGGCAGAACAACCTCAGGACTCAGTGGAACAATGGTCATAGAAAAGAGGAGCGAGTTCTTTGACTTGGGCAGGGTGTCCTTCCTTCCTCAGAGGAACACGCTGGGTGTATTCAGCGAGCTACCAAACAATGGTTCACAATAGATCAGCTAAAAAGAGTATTATTTCACGAGATGGCAAAATTCAATTGACCCTTGCCTGTATTATATAAAGACAGGGGAAATGACTCATAAGTTCATACAGCCAACATAAACATATGAAGAGATTCAGCATTTCTTTTCTGTAATAAGATTTAACACCACAGATACATTAGCTACATATACCTTTGTGGAGTCAGATTATTATACTTTGGAAGAATAAAGAGAATTTATATATTTACATATTCAGTTGACTTATTGTGTCTTTCTTCCTCTCTCACTCCCTGACCACGCCTGTGACCCTCAGCTACCTCATCCCCTGTTTCCATTTACACGACTGCTCCACCTCTTCCATTGCAAATTTTACCTCCCTCTCCCTCTCCAACTTTCCTCCCATCTCCACCCTCTCCTTCTCTCAGTGTCTCAGAGGCAACAGGAGATGTCGGCTGCCCTCTGACAATGTCACCCTCCACCCTGGTAGTCAGGTATGTCAGGAGGAGCTTGGGATTATTTCAGTAATTAAAAGGCTTGCTGCTCAACCAAAGTCCAAATAACATTTTCTCTCATGTGTCTTCCTTTCCTTCATTTCAAAAGAATCTCAGGAGTGGAGGAGATTTACAGTCCTGTAGTGTTTTGAGTATGTTAAGACCCAGACACACCAAGCCGACATCAAATAACTAGCAGCGCTGAAGGCCACCAGCTGCATCGCTTCACATTGCCTTTGTCTTGGCCAAGAAGTTGCACTAGAACAAGCCGCAAAGACTACAGCCGACGGCCACTTACCACGTACGCTCTGCACCTGCGTGAGATTAAATAACTCTCCACACCAGCAGGTTGCAGTAGTCTGTATTTGTCATTCAAAAAGGGAAACCGAAAGGCCGAGGACTGCGGATATACAAGCCGTTGTTATGATACGGATAGTTCATGAAACAAAGCAGCGTTTGCTGACCATTTTCACACCACTCTCGTTCACCACTTAGCTTCATTCCAGATGGCAATGTCATTGTGAAAATTTCTGTGTGTTGGAATGATCAGATGAGATGAAGAGTTTAAGCTGAACAGCCAATCAGAGTGATTTCTCTCACCGACTGGCGCCGCCGCCGCTAATTCAACATGCTGAATCGGCCGAAAAACTCCGACACAGGCAGAGTAGAGCCGACGGTGCAGGACACACCGAAAAAACAAGGGCTCAAACTACCCGCTGGCCGACCGTCGGCTTGGTGTGTCAGGGCTATCACCCTTAGAGCACTGGACTGCCTACATTGATAAGCTTAGCTTAGGTTTATTTCTTTGCGTTACCACGGACCTGTTTGGGAAGCGTACTTTTTCCCTGTTTCTGTGTAAATTAGTGACACCTAATTGTGTGTAAACTCTCCTGTCACAGGTTTGGAGATCCAGTCACAGCAAACTGCTCTGTATCAAGGATGGGTTTTTCTGGTCTTGGTTGGGAAGTCTCACTGGTAGGGGAATTAATGCTCTCTAATATATGAAAACCCTGTTGGTTTGAAGGGGACATATCATGCTCATTTTCAGGTTCATACTTGTATTTTGGGTTTCTACTAGAGCATGTTTATATGCTTTAATGTTCATGAGGAAAAAGTACCAAGCAATAATAGATTTTAACAGGTCAAAGATAAGCACAGTTCATAGTATATTTGTGTAGGTATATAGAGCCTATATTGGATACCCTTTTCCTGCCTTTTAGTAAGAGATGTTGTGAATGAGGAAATAGAGTGATTTAATATGACATTTGTTGTGCACCTTTGTAAAGGTAGTTTTCAAGCTGTGGGTGATATATTCTAATGAGCCTGCATGTGACATAGGAAGAGGAGCCAAATCTGAATGGTTTGTGTACCTGAAGGCCAGCTTGAGAGTGCAAAACCGTGGTACCACTTGCGCCGTCTGACTTCAGTTGCTCCTAAAGTAGTGTTATTATGGTAAGGATGACCTCTGAGCGAGGCGAACATCGTAACCACGGTTCGCACTTGGCGGCTCACGTTGCCGCAGTCTTGGAAAGGGAGGAGTGAGCAGAGGGGTACTCAGTTGGTTGCAATCTGTAACTACACCACTAGATGCCGTCAAACCCTACACACTGTACCTTTAATGCCTTAGCAAACCGCATGAGCAGCACGTGGCGGCTGTGCAACCTTTTGTTTTTTATTTCGGCATCCATGTTAACAGGTTAGAGCAGCCACACAGCCAGTGTGAGCAGTGCAGCTCGGCTGCGTGGCAGCTGTGTCTCTTCTAGAGATTCGAGGTCTCGCCTATTTTTACCATGAGGACAGTGTTGTAGAACATGCAGTGACATGCACGGATAGTACGAGGTTTTGATTGTGGATTATTACTGTTTCTCACAAATTACCACAAATTTCTTAACCTTTTTCTGTCCAAAATAAATATAAATGACATTTATAATGAATTGAAATGGCCATTATGAAAGGCAAACTCTATGTAGAAAGAAACGGCTGGCAGCAGCAGCTGGTAGGAACAACCGACTAGTGAATCTTGCAGTAGTTCAACGAGGCAGCC
>CAKALG010027859.1:0-15815 GCA_916700815.1 Helicolenus hilgendorfi | reverse complement strand
TTCAAACGCAGCCTTAGTATGTCCTAGTACATGGTATGTGAAATGCAGTATGCCAAAAATACCAGGATGTTTTACTACATCTGGTCACATTTTGCAGTATGCAAGCCACCTTGCTTTTCTATTTATTCAGACCCACAGTCCTATTCGCAGCGGATATATGAGCAAGAGGGTCAAAGTTCAAGGCGCAATGTTATGATGAAGTTGTATGTCCCAATTGTGTGCATACTGCATACTCTACTTTGCAAGGGCAGCTGCAGTACGTACTAAAAGTAAAAAGAAAACGTATGTGATTTGGAACGCAGCATGTATGGCAATAACACACTGAAAATCAATTAAATTCAGAGTCATACTAGATAAACACTGATCACATTTCTTTCTTTGGTAAGTTTAAGCATGACATAGTATATTATTTTGTGTATAACCAGAGAAGAAAACAAAAGAGAGACAGGGGGGATACACCGTTATTTACCTGGAGCATGGATGAAGTAGGGAGCCAGAAGTTTGGTCCTTTTCTTCTCATAGCCCTTTTGTGTAATATCACCTGTAAAAGATCACAGAAAAGAAGAGTGACTTCACTGACAGACTGGGCATGATGAGGCGAAGTCAAGTCAACTTATATTTAATAGGATTAGAATAAACATCAGTTCACTTGCTTTGTCAACATCACTAACATTCAATGTTTTAGTGGCAGTGTTTTTCTATTCTGGAAAAACAGATATTTCTATATGCTTGATAAAATGTGTAATTTTAAGAGTAAAAAAAAACAACTAAAAATGACTAATGGTTTGGTAAGGACCAGGTGACATAATTGTATAGTTTGTTAATACACTGAACACTTCTGGACTGATCTACGGTCTCTGATGTGTCTGAATGTGGTCCATCACCACATCGTCAAACACAACAATGGTGATAGAGCAACAGACAGGTAAAATAAAAACAAAACTTTGTAAAGGAGAAAGTGGAAAACACAGATGGATGCACACAGTTGTTGCAGTAATCTCCAGAGATGGCTGAGGGCGTCAAAGCTGTGGCTCTGTTCCAGCCTCAAGTACGACACTCGATGGGAAAAACAAAACAGGGCTAAATTTGGAAACGTACGGAAGCGTGGGCAAGAGATGGGATGATTCAGAGACGCAGAGTGAAAACAGAGAGGCATTAAGCTGAGGATGAGAAAGGTGGGAGACACACGCAGATAAAACGGGAAAACGATGAGTGCACGGAGGAGGAAGTGAGAGAGGTGGTGAGTGAGGGTGCTTCCATAGGACAGAAGAGGAGGAATCTCCAGTAGAAGAGCGAGATGTCCCTACTTCCCCCCCCCGCCGACAGCCCATCTGCATCTTCCTCCACCCCACCAGACTAAACACAGGCCAACTGAGTTTCTCCGCTGGCCCTGCAGCAATGCAGCGGCTCTGCCAAATTCCTCTGTGGGCAAAGCTGACAGATTCTTAGACACGTACTAAAAATCAATCTGGAGAGCCTGCACTCACTTTTCTAGTAACTGTTTTTGAGCAGTGATGATTCATTCAGTATGGCTGCCTCAGATGCTCTAAAACCTCCTCTTCATCATGAAGACTGACTCGAAAACACAGCGACTTATAGTATGTGTAAGAATGAGAAAGTCCTGTTTAAAAAGTCAAAATAGAAAACGAAATAAGCCTACCGCTGTCTGTGTTAGGGCTGTCCTCGACCAAAGTAATTCTTAGTCGATTAACACTCTTAAGATTTTGTCGACTAATCGATTAGTTGAATTAATCGACAGATCTGTAAAACTGAGTTTCTCCACAAAGAATCACACAAAAGCACCACTTTAAACCTTGTGTTTACCAGAGATGTGCTCATAGGTTTCTTAGAAATAAGACATTCAGCATGAAAAAAACATTAAAAAAATGACTAATCGACTGAAGAAATCTTAGTCGTCTAAAACCAAAATGACAGATCATCAGCTAAGAGAGGACAGCCCTTGTCTGTGTAATAACCCTGGGTTTTTTCCACTCTGTATGATATTGGCCAGTCTGACAGGTGATCCAATTTTTTGACCAGCAGTGACTCTTCTGTATTTGTATCATCTCTTGGAGCTCCGAGAGTTAATCTCTGATTAAAAAAATTAGGCTGCTGAGACGCACAGTGATGAAAGGTTGAAGCTTTCTGCCACAGATGTTTTTTTCAGAAAACGTGAGCCGTCACACGATCAAACAGTTTAGACAAGAATGAACTATCAATTTCAAATTTTAAACAAACATTAACGTCCTTAAAGCTGAAGTAGGTGACATTGGAGCTGATTAAAAAAAGTAATTCTTATAAAACGGTCGCTATATCGTGACAGTAGTACATTAAACAGGTAACCTGAAAAAAATCATGTGCCTCTGGTGTCCTCCGGTGCTCCTAACAGCATCTGCAAGATTTCACATACCGGAGGAAAATATGCAGTAAGAGCTGATCTGAGGTCTGCTGTCCAGCTGCTGTCTGTGAGAGCCGGCTGTCAATCACTCACGAACTCCGAACAAACGGTCAAACTAGGCCGCGCTGATCTAATATGAATCAATATTATGTTACGTTAAAGCCTATTTCTCGCCTCAAATGTTTTCAGAATCATCTTGTAGTGCACGGTTTAGCTGTAAAATGAGAAAGTTTTTGA
This sequence comes from Helicolenus hilgendorfi, assembly GCA_916700815.1. Taxonomy (NCBI): domain Eukaryota; kingdom Metazoa; phylum Chordata; class Actinopteri; order Perciformes; family Sebastidae; genus Helicolenus; species Helicolenus hilgendorfi. The sequence continues at coordinate 13,180 of CAKALG010027859.1, read as the reverse complement.
CGCCGCCGCCATTGTGAAATCTGTTGAAGGAACGCCAAGTTCCGGTCACATGACCGGAGGACAGCCAATAGGAACGCTCTCTCAATGAAAGAGAGCTAGATTTTCTAAAGCCTGAAAACAGAGCCATGAGGAGGTGCAGCAGTCTAGTTATCTCTCAGAACACTTGAATTACAATATGCTGAAAGGTTAATATGGATTTTTTGCCAAATGATGCCAAAAACATATACTGCCTACTGCCACTGCTCAAAAAAAAAGAAGAATTTGTATAATGCACCACAACAACTGGCAAACTCCATCTGCAGAGGAAGATCATGTGATCCAGAAATATTTCAGCAAATTGCACATCTTCTCAATTAAACCACCACACTGCTGACACACGACAGAGAAGCTGACACAAAATGAGAGTGCTCATGTTTGGAGGACATCGCCTGAGAGCCCACTCCAACACTATCTCTACTCTGGGACGTTTTCTTTCGGAAAAGGGAAGAAAGGCAAACACTTCCATAAGTAATGCATGAACGGTACAGTTGGCCTCGCTCAGTCACATGATTTATTTTTAGCTCATGTGAACAGGCAGTTTCTCTGCAGAAAGAGAGAAAGAGAGAGCGAGAAAGAGAGAGGGGGAGGAGTTAGTGATGGGGGAGGGGCTGGTGTGGCAGTAAATGAATCTCAAAGTAATCACTCTTCCATCTGGATGATTTGAAATTCATCTGTTTTTTATGGTTGCATCATCAGATCCAGGCTCCAGCAGAGGAAGCTGAAGAGTTAAAGAAGTGCATCTGATCAGTGAACTGCAGGTGAACAAAGCTGCATAATATCAGACAGGAAATGAAAATGTGGCAAAACTGGCAAATATGAGAAAAATGAGAGATGCCTTTATAACTGAGATCGGAGCCGATAGGACATTTTACAAACCAACGTTATCGTTGGAACTGGGCCCTGATTGTGGCTGATGGCTGCACAGCTGCCACCGGTCACACTGGGACGTACAGTACACATCGTTGTTTTCCATGGAGGTTCACTATCAACACTATCAGCTCTGTCCACGATACAAGACAGGCAGACAGGGAGGAAAATGAATCATTCACTGTCACTTTAACTTGTTTACCAATTTCACGTTATCTCTTCCAAATAATCCAGCCACGTAATCATCCATTCATGAAATGAAATTGCACACTTTAGGATCCTCCGTACCGAATTAGGGCCGGGCAATATGACGATATATATCGTCAAAACAATATAAAAATCCCTTTTTCCCAGGAGGAAACCGGGAGAGGGCGACGAAAAACGGAAGAATCTCGGGAAAATCGTGAGGGTTAACAAGTATGTATATCAGCCTTTAAAAAATCCACAATTGGTCGACCTCTACTTTATTATATCTCCTACTTTTATTCAATGCTGTATCTTATGTATGAAAAGTGCTTTATTATTATTATTATTATCATTTAAAACCTAAGACGAGAATCTGCTCCTGTCCGCTCACAATTTACACTCAAACCGTCAAAGAGATCTGCTTAAGAGGCAAAGCATGGCTCCGCTGAGGTGACGAGGGTCTCACTCGTTAACCCACTTTCTCACAGTGACCCAGTCACGTCTGTCCTGATGGTGGAGGTCACAATCAAACCATTTCAGTGACGGTCAGGCTTTGCACGAAGCCGCCGCATCTCTTCTCTTTCGTCTCGGTTTGACAAATTAATCGGTGAAGAAGATTCTTTCAGCTCGGAGCGTGTGTTTTATTTTTCCACAATGTGTAGAGAGAGAGACATCAAAGCTGTGCCTTCTCCCGGCTCTCACACTCACTAGCCTCGGATTATTTGAATAGCAGCGAGACTGCTCTCTCCGTCTACCCCACAGGCACTCCGTCTGAATAGTAATTAGCTACCGACCTCTATTCTCTTTCCCTGCTTTTTCCATCTCCCTCATCACATCTCTCTCAGCTGCTTTCTCAGGATAACAGATTAAACACATGTCGACATGTGCTTGCCGAAAAATTATCCAAGCATGTTAAAATATTACGCGGAAAACAGGGACTTCCAGCTGTTATCTCACAGAAAACAGACCATTTCAACAAGGATTGAAGATGCCACACAAAAACAACTTCCAAGTCAGATCTTTCAAATGTAAATGTAATAAAATCTGGACTTTGGTTACATGACAAGAGGATAACATACTAAGGAGCAGAACAAAGACTGACATGTGGGCTGTGTTTGGTACTGTGCCATCACTGCATTTGTTGATCGAGTGTGTTGTTTTCATGAAGCCTAAAGATCTGGTACATTTGTATCTGTGAACAAACACCCTACTGAAACCTCCCAGCTGCCTCCTCTTACCAGCAGGCCGAGCATCTCCCTCAGCCAAAGATCACCCACTCACTGTGACCACACACACCAGCCTGGCCACAGCTACAAGACATACAACATACACCTGAACATGTCTGACATGATTTACTGATAAACACAATGCTGTATGTGCATAACATCGCTCTCTCTTTCAGACACACATACATGTTTCCTGTGAGGATGATGTCACGTTCTCCAGCATTCAATCTTACGTCCCCTGACAGAGTTTTCCTGCTGAGCTGGCAAAACCAAATCCAGCTATATTTTTTGTTTTGGTAGGAAAATAAGAGAGTAAACCACCATATAACAAACGGTACTCTCAATTAAGGTCATTGTGTAGCATATAATCAAAATGAGGAGAGGTTTGACTGCATTACGATCTAATCATCTATGTATGTGGCATGACAGGTGTGTGTCTATGCATGTGTATACTTGCTGTCTGCTTGTGAAGCAGTGTGCATGTCAATACAGGACTGCAAGCATGTCAACAAGAACAGGCAGGTAAATGTTTGACTGACTTTTAGGGTAATAGTGTAGACCACACCGAAAACTTTATTAAGCCCCTAAGCACCCTGAATACCAGCGTCCCACAGTGCTGTGTGCTGAGTCCTCTCCTCAAGTCCCTCTTCACCTACGACTGCACGCCTGTACATGGTTCCAACACCATTATCAGACGACACAGCGGTGGTTGGCCTCATCAACAACAACGATGAGTCCGCCTACAGGAAGCAGGTCCATCACCTGGCAGCCTGACAAAAAACCTGGCCAACACCAAGAAGACCAAACAGCTCATTGCTCAACACTTCAACCCTGGTCAAGAAGGCTCACCAGCGTCTCCTCTTCCTACGAAGACTGAAGAAGGTCCATCTGTCTCATCAGATTCTGGTGAACTTCTAACGCTGCACCATCAACAGCATCCTCACCAACTGCATCACAGACAAAGCCCCCAGGCCGTGAAGCAAAATTTCATAGTGGCGAAATGGTGGTACTACAACTTCGGTGTCCGTCACGTGATGCCATTGGGCCCAAAAAGACTTCTTCCCATAGACTTACATTGGGAAAGAGATGTCTGTAAATCAGCGGATTTTTTTTTTTAAGTAAATCAACTTCCCAGTGTGAACACTTGAACAGCCCTTATTTAAATCATTAGGTCCTAAAAGTTGTAAGATACACTAATAGCTGAATCCAGAGTTATTTTCCTTCCTCCGTTCATGTGAATGAGAACCAGACTGAGGCTGTACCGCAAGCTGGGAGGCGGAGTTAAAGGAAATGCTCCTGCGCCTGCTCTATGGGCCCAATGGATGCGGAAGATCGCTGGATGATCCGGGTATTTTATCTGTCGGCGGTCGAGCCATTTTGGCTTCATGCGCCACTGAGCAACTCTCATAGGAATGAACGGGAGCCCGCCTCCAACGCTGTATCCAGTTCTCTTTACACATCCATGATCACAGTATGTTATGGCGACTGCTCTGTGTCGGACCAGAAAGCACTGCAGAGGGGTGGTGAAAACTGCCCAACGCATCACCGGTTCTCCACTTCCTGCCATCGAGGCTGTCCAGTGCAAGCGGTGTCTGCAGCATCGTCATGGACACCTCTCACCCTACCCGCAAACTGTTTGCCCTCCTCCAGTGTATTCATATCCACCCCTTACTGTCTATTATATTTATTATGTTAATTACCTCTAAACATTATGTACTATACACTATATGTATAATACGTTAAACTGCATTTCGCTGTCTTAGTACCCGTTCTCTGTGCAATGACAGGTTGAATCTAATGTAGTTATTCTTTAACCATCATTGTTAACGCTAAGACGATTCACCTATCTCCCGATTCTATACTATCACAATACTTGGGTGCTGATTTTGATATGTATTACGGTTTTTAGGTATTGCCGTTCTTAGTATTGTGATTTCGATATTATGATTTATTGCGATTTTTGTTAACTTTTTTAACACTAGACCATGGGAAAAAGTTGAATCATACACTTCTAGGGACTTTCACTTTGGAAAATATTTATACAGTGAAAATGTTTGATTTTCAGCATGTATGTAGTCAGAGATGTACCGAAGTCAAATATATCAGTCATACATAGTCAGGCAATATTCTTTTTTTTTTTTTCAAAAAAAAAAACAAAATCAAAGAATAAAGACATTTCCCTCGAAAAATATAGTTCATAAGGAGAAGACATACATGAACATATATTGACTCAGACAATAAAACTGGTATTACCGGCATCAGTGAGTGAAATAACTGCTTTAAAAAAGCCTAAAGCCCTAACACACACACAAACACACACATTTTCTCTGCAGGTCTAAAGTGGTTCTCTCCTTCTGGACCAGCAGGCAGGGTGCGGCCAACTCAGGTAACAGAGTGATTCATGTTTCACTCCACACACTCGTTAAACTCAACTCTGACAGGGAGTGACGACATTACACACACACACACACACACACACACACACACACACACACACACACACACACACACACACGCCTTAAGGGCCAGTAGAAGTAATAACAGGGGCGACACAGCAGAAGAGCAAAGTAGTGCAGCGAGTTAACTGAAAAGAAGAAGTGACTCAGCCAGTCCCTCCCTTCCACCTCCGGTTGTCCGATGTTTCTCCTCTTGCTGAATGAAAGAGGAAGGCGTGGCTCACACACCTGACACACTACACTTCCCACACACGTCAACACTTAGTGGCAACGCTGTTACAAATTGTAACATAACACCTACAAGAGCATATATTCCTGTGGGATTTACACACTGGTAGGAAACACTGTGAGTAGGTCATAGCAACCATGTAAACCAAATGATGGATGTCTCTGAAGCAGAGGAACATTTTGTGGATATTTTCTGTTTTTTTTCCATTACTATCAACTAAAAATACCAGGTGCCAGTTTAGTTTGTGAGATAAAATGTGTAAAATGCTGCCTGTAAAGTTCAAGAGACTTTTTTTCTATGTCGCTGACACTGGAAGTGAGCTGGTGAGCAGATGCTGCAGTCAAGTCAAGTCAAGTCAGGTCTATTTGTACAGCCCACTTCCACATTCAGTGTCTCAATGTGCTGCTTTACAGGCCCACAATAGCAACGGTTCCTGCCCAAACACTCTATAAAGACAAGAGATAAACAACTTCACAAACACCACAGCACATAAGGACATACAAATGGGAGAAACATCAAGAGAGGAAATTTAAAGAGAATAAAACTGGGTGAACTAACCACAACAAGAGCTATAGGTGGAGGAAAATACATTCATAAAGTATGAATGGAAAGTTTTTACAAAATACAAAACCTGGATTATAACTCAACAAGAGATTTATAAAGCAGTAATGTTTATCCAATATAAGTCCAATAAAATAATTCCAGAAGCCGGCACAATATTGACAATTATCTAATTGCAACTGATATTGCCATTGCAATATGATTTGTGATATTAGAGGGAAGGATAATTTTACATTCATGATTCTCATTTTCATTGAAAAACATATTAAAATGAATTTGGTGTGATTTTTGCAGGGATCCGTACCAAACAAAGATGTTTTCTTAAGTCTGTAAAATACGATGTCCGCCAGGACATCTCTGCAGCACAACAATATTAAATTAATCAATCAATTAAAATAGTTAATCGTGATTAATCGCAAATTAATGACACATTTTTTTTATCTGTTCAAAATGTATCATATAGGGAAATTTGTCAAGTATGTAATACTCTTATCAACATGGGAGTGGGCAAATATGCTGCTTTATGCAAATGTATGTATATATATTTATTATTGGAAATCAATTAACAACACAAAACAATGACAAATATTGTCCAGAAACCCTCACAGGTACTGCATTTAGCATAAACAATATGCTCAAATCATAACATAGCAAACTGCAGCCCAACAGGCAACAATAGCTGTCAGTCTGTCAGTGTTCTGACTTGACTATGACTTGCCCCAAACTGCATGTGATTATCATAAAGTGGGCATGTCTGTAAAGGGGAGACTCGTGGGTACCCATAGAACCCATTTTCATTCACATATCTTGAGGTCAGAGGCATGCCATAATTTAGCATAAGTTTGAAGCGTTATTTAGCCTCCTTCATGAAAAACTAGTATGACAAGGTTGGTACCAATGGGTTCTTTAGGTTTTTTAGTTTTTATATGATTCCAATGATATTCACTCTAGCTTTAAAACTGAGCCCGCCACAAAATCAAGAGTTGCCTTAATGCATTAAAAAATTAGTGGCATTAAAACAAATTTGCGTTATATTGACACACATTTTGCCTTTAACAAATATTGCACCTCCTGTAATTTGAAAATTGCAGTAGGCCAGATTGCGCTTATTAACAGAATTTCGATTAATTGTGCAGCCCTAAAGTCCAGTAGAAAAAGTACTTGATATTAAGATCAGTTCTTGTTACAGGTCAGAGGTGTCAGGTAAGGCAGGTTGGGGTTATGGTCTGTGGATGGGGCACCGTCAAAATTACCGTTGGTCCACTTCATCAACTCATAAAATCATAGGACGTCAGTGGCTTTTATTATGACAATATTAGTATGTTCAATAATGACTACTTGAGCTGAGATACCAAGAAAATACAACATGGTCACATATTGTCTGACTTTATGGGTTGATAAGGATCGCCCGGACGCCTTGACCTGCATGCTATGTATTATGGGATACTGAGTGTTGTATTTTCCTCCAAATTCAGGCAAGAGACAGCGACATATCTCCACCACATTTGGAGCAGCTTTTGGCAAAGCACAGCTTGAGCTATGACGGGGTGGCAGAAACCTCATGTTTCCTCTGTAATGGTTTTAACAGCTTAGCAGAGCATTCAATTGTGTTACTGTACGTACGTGCGGCGCCGACATATGGCCGTTCTAATCTGGAAAGGCTTTATGGAGAAATTCACAAAGTAAAAGTGTTTGTGTGTAAGCGAAGGGGTGGCGGGGGGGAGACAGGGTGTGGGGGCACCACATGGGACGTGTCCATAGCAACCAGGTCCATATGGTGCTGCATGAGGGAACATGAGATGTAAAACCATGGTAATGATACAGGCCGGCACCATGTGATGATCATATGAAATGCATTATGAAGCAACTAAGAAATGAGGAGTGAGATTAAGTATATTTACAGAAGGAAGCTGTTTATCAATCAATTTACAGATAATTAATCAACAACAAATCAATGAAGTCTTTGAAGTCAGTTCTTTCGTCATTGTTAAATGAATATATTTGGGTTTTGGACCGTGGGTCGGATAAAACAAGCAATAGGAAGATGTCACCTTGGGCTGCAGGAACTTTTGATAACTACAACAAACAATTATATTTTTAATCATTGATTAATAATTTATTTGAGTAATCAAATCAGACAATAGTGGAATTTGTCCCTCACAAGTTCCCAGAGCACACAAGGTGATGTCTTCAAATATATGGTTTAAAGAGGACCTATTATGCTTTTTTGCTTTTTCCCTTTCCTTTAGTGTGTTATATAGTTTTTTGTGCAAAGTTACAAAGCCCAAAGTTACAAAGCCCAAAGTCCACGCCGAAGGGAGTTACTCTCCCCCAGAGAAACACTGCCCCTGAACTGCCTGAAACGCCTTGCTTGAAGTAATATGGTGATGTCACCAAGTAACACATTTGCATAATACCTGCCTAGCGGCTAGTTTGGCACATCCTCAAACAAAGATAGTTAGCAAAGAGCTGGAGTGTAGCCCAAAGAGTTTGGTTCGGTTGACCAATCACAACAGACTGGGCAAGCTGACCAATCAGAGCAGCCTGGGCTACTCAGGTTTTTGTTTTACATTAAAACATGTAAACATGTTGTAGTAGAAACCCAAAATAAAAGTATGCCCCTGAAAATAAACACAATAGGTCCTCTTTAAAACAGAAGAAAGCAGAAAATCCTAAAATTGGAGAATGTTTTACATTTTTACTTGATAAAAGGATTTAAACGATTATCAAAATAGTTGGCAATTTATTTTTTGTCTAATCGCTTCAACCCGATTATATGACCGGTATTAGCGCACTGACAATCAAAATAATCATTACTTGTGACTCTTGTTCATTTGCACAACTCACAAATAACAGTAGAAGTGAGCTCGTTCTGTTGACAGAAAGTAGAAAGTAACATGTCTGCTAGAAATAAACTTGGATTAAATAGCAATGGACTCCCTGGTGTGCAGAGTCTGAAGCACGTGCTGACTGCAGCTACTTCCACTTGGCATTATTAAATAATTCAGTGAACAGCACAGTGACCTGACCACTACTCACTCCTCTCCCTCCACCACTGTCATCTCTTTGCGCTTTTAGCTACAAGCTGAAAAAGTAAGAGAACAAACAGATCAGAGGAAAGTTGATTCAAATTGCAAGAAGGTTTAGTGAAGCACAGCTTTAAAGCCAGAAGAGGATGAAAGCCCACCTGCAGTTCACCGTGGACTTGAAAGTGCGGTGGTTCAGCTACCCAGCTGACAGTGCGTGTCTGTGCGGAGATGTCCGCTCAAGTCTCATCTAAATTATTCAGTCTTTTTTGTACACAAGGCTTGTGTGTTTTGGTCTGTGTGCGCTGTGAAATTAGACACATAAAGTGTTATATAATACTCAAAACATTAAAAAAAATCCTGTTGTGTTTCTGTGCGACATGGGTGGCAGAAGAGTCCATCTTTTTTGTGGTTTAAAACCAAGTCTGTGGCCTGGAGCGCAGGCTGGAGATCAAAGTGCATCTCCTCTATAACAGTTAATGAGCTTTTAAATAGATAGGCTAAATCAGCTTCCTTCCTGTCCTGTCAGTGCTGCGTGTAAACACACATGCATGAATAACTGCTTGCGTAAGCATGGCGACACATATGTGTGCACATACACAGCCAGTGTTTTCCATTTGGTGAGATTTTATTTTTGATCAAAACCAGCAATGAAATGATCCTATCAACAAGTATAGTCTTTGTATCCAAAGTCTGGAAAAGCTTATTCCTCTTCATCATTATTAAACTGCTACACAACAGCTTTTCTGCATCTTCCCGTTTCCCTCCATATGTGACAGCACGTTTCTTTCAACCAAAAGGGGGCGTGGCCTTAGCGATGACGCAGTGCCGACCTGGTCAACAGGTTTTTTGAATGGGTTTTTGGTCTGTGCTTAACAGAAGTGTAAAAGATTTTAACGTTTTGTTCTACGACATAAAATACATCAATAAATACCTCACTCGTGAATTTTGAAAGTTTTACGTGTTTTAAAACAAAATAGTTGCTAACAAGTGTCTAAATGAGACTACTTAACGTCATCACGTTGAATACTTTTTACTAGCTACCCAATGGCTTCTCGTTCAAGGGAACCGGTGTGATACTAACTTCTAGGTTGGCCTACAAAAATACGTCATCCCTGTAACAGTCTGTTCACTATGACAATGAAAAACATCAAATCCTCACACTTCAGAAGCAGAAACCATGGATGTATAGAGAGAACTGGATACAGTGTTGTAGGCGGGCTCCCGTTCATTCCTATGAGAGTTGCTCTGTGGTGCATGAAGCCAATTTGGCTCGACTTCCAAGTGATAAAGTACCCGGACCATCCTGCAATCTTCCGCATCCATTGGGCCCATAGAGCAGGCGCAGTAGCGTTTCCTTTAACTCCGCCTCCCAGCCCTCGCTCCAGCCCGGGTCTAGGGCTCATTCACATCAAAGAGAAATAACTCTGGATTTGGCTATGAGTGCATTTTACAACTTTTAGGACCTAATGATTTAAATAAGGGCTATTCAAGTGTTTGTACTGGGAAGTTGATTAACCTAAAAAAAAATGATCCGCCAATTGACAGACGTCTCTTTCCCAATGTAAGTCTATGGGAAAAAGTCTTTTTGGGCCCAATGGCATCACGTGACGGACACACAAGTTGTAGTAGCACCGTTGGGTCACTAAGAAAATTTGCTTGACAGCCTGGCGCACTTCTTGTATGCTTGGAGGAAACTGGCAAATGTTTGGCAATGTTTGCTAAGAAAATGACTACAACAAATTTATCAAATTGGTTTCTGATTAATTTTCTGTTTAATCGATAGGTGGACTTTCAGCTCTAGATCCCACATACATCATCCAGCTTCCTTAAATACTCACTAGTACACTAACTGTATATTAATCCACGGCTGAAAATCCTTAACAAATGAACTATTTACTCTTCTTCGAGTAATGTTTGGTAGAAACTTCGGTGCCAAGCTGTTTTAGGAAATACATTTTAGTTATTTTTACATTAACTTCTTAGGAACGAATAGGCTTGAGGCTGAGTGCCGCAGATGACGTTGTGAAGCTGAAATGCACTGAAAGACGGACAAATGCATTGTTGGTTTTGGTCTTGTCATAGGATTGTTGTCAATAAGTAAATCATTGACTAACAGCAGCCTGACAGATAGAGAGAAGGCAGTGGCGGTGTCAGGGTGGGTGGGAGATAGAGAGAGATCCCCAGCAGCAGTACTGGCCCAGTGTGACTCACAGGCTAAATGAGCCAGGCGTGTTGCCCCCTGATGCTCTGTGACCTAGATTGAGAGACGCAGGCAGGACCGTAATCTCTCATTTCTCTCTCTCTTTCTCTCAGTATGGAGCAGGCTGCCGAGATGAAAACCTGCCTCTCCGCAGCAGCGGCATCGAAGACATGTGGCGAGATGGACGCTAGTCACTAGAAAATCCACACATCCACTTATCAGCCCGGGCGGTTACACCAGTGAACGACACGGCAATCAAATTAAGGAGGACAGAAAATAACTAGATGTAGCTTGTCGGCTTTACTGGACCCATATATAGTCATTTATAGCGACTGTGCAGATGGCATGCTTCATAGATTTTGAGTAGGGCTGTGAATCATTTGAAATACATCGATACTAATGCCGATATGACATCTGAGTTTCAACGCCAATGTGCTTTAGCCATGCATGGCTATAGGGATGAGGATGTCTGTCTGTCGACTACTATGGGATGGATTGCTATGGAGATTAGGTTGAGACATTCATGTTCCTATCGAAATGAATGATAATAACTGTGGTGATCCTCTGACTCGCTCTCTAGCGCCACCATCAGGTCAATGTGTGTAATACGTTGCCTTTCTGATGAAATATCTGCAAAAGGAATGACATCCCCATCAGCCTCAGCTCTACTTTGTGTTTACTGCTAATTAGCAAATGTTAGCATGCTAACACACTAAACTAAGATGAACGTACAGAGCTGCTAGCATGGCTGTAGACTTGTATGCCTAATATATACTTCTATGGAAAAGCACAGGAGCTCCTCCTCATCATCAACTCTTCTGTAATTTCTTTCCAGCCCTGGAGTTGTGTTGGGCCGAACTTATATGGAGCTATTGAATTAAGACTATCAAATAAATCAAAGACCACCTAAGAAAGGATTTGAAAACCGCGGGTCATCAGGCTATAGACTTAACAAGGATTCAGACCGTTGCGTTAAAACAGTGCCAGGTACTGCATTGGTGGGGATGTGTTATTTAGGTAGGTTTAGGTTGTTTATATTATCACTGTAGCAAGTATTTTATCTTTCGTCACAATGATTGTGAGGTAAACAGTAGAAAGTATATTTATTTATTAATTTATTTGACAGAGACAATACATATAAGCATTGTTACATGTGATTAAAGTGCAACCGATGCCATATATATAGGACTTCTAGCCGTAGCTAATTTGCAGACCTTGTCCCTGGTTATACTTTTCAGAAAAAATTAAAATACATAATACCACATCATACATAAAATCACATAATACAACATTGTACATTTCAATCAACTTACATATCAGAAATGAGTGATCACAGGTTTGGTTTAGTTTCAGCCAGTGTTGCCCCTTTTCATTAAACCTTTTAAGGTCAGGTTGTATTTTATTTCCGTCGGTAGGGCGTTCAAAAAATGTATTCTTTTTACTGGAGAAGATGACTGATCGAAGGTTGTTTTGCGCTGTGCCACTCTGCAGTGACCATTTGTTGATGGTGGCTATTCTATTGGTATTTATTTTTGTGACATATGGACAAAGTACAGCTGGGGCGAGTAAATTAATCTAGCAGGAATGTGCGCTTGCATCTCTATGTGTTTGGCCAATATAATGGTTTGTTGGATGACATTGTGTTGCAGCAAAAGTCGAGGTGGTTCAACTGGACATGGTCTTAATCTTGGCGATACCTTATATCTACAAGACGCTTTCTTTTCCATTTAACAAAAGACGCTAACTACTCAAATGCCATACAATAACTTTACAGTCCAAAGTTGGCAATATTACGATTCAAATCAGTACATATCTGACTTTAAAGAATAAGTAAACAAGACTGCCAATCTGACCAACTGTCGGTACTTGACAGTTTTCAATATTCATGATACTCAGACACATGATCGATGCCGGTCGTCTGATGTGAACAGCATCTGTGCAAAGCAAATCATCTGTGGTCATTGTCTCACACTCAGTTTAAATCCAGGAGCTGCAGACACTATGATGCCCACACACAACAAGCTGAGCAGCTTAAACAGTTGTCGTACAGTGCTCTAAATTCCAGTCCGGCTCAATCCCCAAGTCTTTGATCCCTTCAATGGCTTTCTTTGTGTCCTTACAGTCACAGAGGTTAAAGTAGGTGGAGCTGCTCTCTTTCTCTCTCTCCCTCACATACACACAAATACACACAAATACACACTGCAGCCTACAACTATTGCTGTGAAAAAAACTGCTGATGCATATTTTCTTCAGTTTGTTGCTAGGGGAGTGCATGCAGCAGGACAACAATGGGGTGATTGTTGCCATGTAAAAGATATCCATGAGAAGGTTTCAGACTCATTGGTGCGGCCAGCTGCTGCTCGCCTTGTCCCGTCAGCGTTGAGCAG
>CAKALG010027858.1:0-10272 GCA_916700815.1 Helicolenus hilgendorfi | reverse complement strand
TCACCCTCTTTTTATAGCATCAAATAACTAATTCAAACCAAACTTATCAGAAAAATTAACACTTGATCAGTGTGATAAGAACTACCTCAAAGGACAGAAACAGTTTGGCTCATATTCCATCCACTAACATGGAGGGGGCGGGATTTATGACCTATACTGCAGCCAGCCACCAGGGGGCAATCGAGATGTTCTGGCTTCACATGTGAGGAGCTGTCATATCGTTCATCTTTATATACAGTTTATGGTGTAAATACAGTTAATGGCTATAACAGAATAAACGCCAACCATAAATAGTTTCAAAAAGTGGGTTTAATATGGTGACAACTTTAAGCGATTATAACTTTAAAAGAGCAGTGTGGAGGATTTGGCGACATGTGAGGTTGCAGATTGCAACCAACTGAAACTTGTGCCAAGCGTGTAGGAGGACTACAGAGGCTGAAGTGAAAACGTGAATGGCCCTATCTAGAGCCAGTGTTTGGTTTATCCACTTTGGATTACTGTAGAAACATGGCGGCGGCTCCATAAAGAGTAGATATAAACGGCTCATACTAAGGTAACGAGAACACAACTATCCTTTTTTTTTTTAGGTGATTATACACTAAAGAAAACATACTTATTAATATTCCATTTCTGCCAATGTATCCTCTAAATGTTACACCTTGTTCCTTTAAATAGATTTTGATAAATTAGTTTTAATTAGTTGTGGGCAATGCAAAGTCTTCATTTCTCCGTAGATATTATTAGTGGCAACTTTCTACCCCCTCAGCCATTAATCCCACTCTTCCTAATCACAAAGATGCTTCAACATGATTGTACATCACAAGTGTTGTATTAACTTAAGTTACCGTATTAAGATAAGAAATCCTTTAGGATTACACCAGATTTTTCGCACTGTTGAGTCCTCAGTATAAAAGCATTCCAGCGCTAAGTTTTTAGTGTTGTTGAAACTCGAACAATCAGGCTTTTACAGACTTACACTCCAGTCTTGAATTAATTATTTACTGTGATAGTTTGGTATGACTCCTAAGACTTGGGTTAAGCCTGTCTTTCAAACAGCATCTTCACTTTCTTTAAAAACAAACCAAACCTTCAGTAAGATGTCAATCTCTTCAGGAACGTGCACAGACTACGACCTCTGAAATCATTTGTTGAGGTGCTTATATCCAAGTACACACAGATTTGTGCCATCTTTATTATGAATACTTTCCTCTGGTTCAAGTGCTGTTGTGACAGGCTCTGATTGGTATTGTGCCAGTGCAATGTAATTTTGTATTTCAACATTTTACCTGTTCTTGCGTTGCTGTGTTTATTTCCTTCCAAATGTGTTGAGTGGCTCTTTGACTAAGCTGTTTCTTGCCCAAGGGCGTATTTCACCATGGTTTGAAAAGCATAGCATGAATCACCAGCACGCACACACACCCATCCCGAGTTGTTATGTTTTTGCCTGTGCCCGGCATTGTAATTCGCTGTTGATTAGCTTAGATTTACTCTTGTTTGAGTTGCAGATTAGCTACAACTCTCTAGCTCCACTCCATTCAGCATGAGAACGCATAATTGCACCAGCCCTCCCAGTAATCTCCCACCCAGAGAATGTAAGAGGTCTCTTTTGTGAAGTTTCTCCATAGAAGGTGGGTTTTTCCTTCAGAGAGGCTGCTTAAGAATTTACTAAATTCAGCCCCCAGTGAATCAACGATGACAGCTACTTGCCCCGTGGGTGGCCTTTTCTTCTGTCTCCCAGATCAGGGGCATTTCTCTGGATGAGAACAGACATCCCAAGTTCACATAAACAAGAGCCCTGTGCCGTCATGCCGAACAATTAAAGCACATGCAGTTTTTACTAAGCCTCTTTAGATAAACCATAAGATCATGTGCTGTTGGTTTTTCATGCACAAAAGATGTGATGTACTTGTGTGGAAGAAATGCTCTAGGTGATCCATTTAAATATAAAAAGCCATGTTGTCTGAGCTACAGTGAGCTGCAACAGATGAAATCAAACACCCTGTTTTTAGGGAAATAGGTTTATTTGCTTTCTTGCAGAGAGTTAGATGAGAAGATTGATATGACTGTGTTAAATATGAAGCTATAGCCAGGAACCCGTTAGCTTAGCTTAGCTTAGCATAAAGACCGGAAATTGGGAAACAGCTAGCTTTGTTCTGTCCAAAGGTAACAAAATCCAATGCGCATTAGACGTCTTTTCAACATCGTCTCTATGCTTTAGCTCTGATATAGACCACGTGATTTATTGGCTATGGTTTCAGACCATATTTATACATATAAGAATGCATTAAAAACCTGTAAATATTTAACATAAACACTGCACATACTCGCGTTTACAGTATAACTGTTTATTTCTTGTTGTATACACAGATTCACAGATTGAAACGCAGAGGCTAAGACTAGATGTCTACTAAACTTTCACTTTTCAACCTTGAATAACCTTCATCTGAATGGATAATATACATCTATTAAATGTATTTTCAATGTCAAATTGCTCAGTGGGAATCCACCTACCAGCACCTCTAAAGCTCACTAATTAACACATTATATCTCATTTGTTTGTTCCACACAAAAACCCTAGTGTACTTGTACTACAATTTGACATTTTACAGGGGACATTATGTGCAGACTATTCCTTGTTCAAGCACAGTAACTTCCTGAAGACTCTGCTAGTTTATTAGAATTGGTGGAGCCTCATAACCTACCATAAAACCGTAAATGTTTACAGATTAAACAAACAAGAAATAGTGTGTTTGTCTGTGAGCTTTAGAGGTGCTAGTAGGAGGAATTTGTTACCTTTGGACAGAGCCAGGCTAGCTGTTTACCTTTGTTTCCAGTCTTTGTGCTAAGCTAATCTAACAGGCCACTGACTGTCGCTTCATGTGTGATGGACATGTGACTGGTATCAATCTTCTCATGCTCTTTACCAGAAACCTAATATACCAAAATGTCAAACTTCTTCTTTAAATCACGCCAACTTCTGTGTCTATGCCTGATCAGTGTGCCTGGGGCTTCCTCTGCTCCATCCCAACCCATCCACCATGCTGTTAATGACGCTGGTGCAGAGGGGAGAGAGACTAATCAGACTGGATGAAGGAATGTAACAAGCAGGGCGTCCTCTAATTTTGAGCACCAGTAAGAACTCCATCTAAAATCCATCCAACTTTCATCCAGTTAGCCAAGGTTTTAAATTAAATTAGACATAAAAAAATGGTAATGTATTTATTCATCATTTGGGCTGAAAAAGATGCCCAGCTGAATCTCCTGATTGAAATTAAATGCAATTGACTCCTGTCCAGCAGTATGCCCTCCTCGCCATCCAGCCAAGTTTCCAGTTGTAGAAGCAGCAGGACCTTTGTGTGCTTGCTGAGAGACTGATTGGACTGAGGGCGCTGGGCCCCATCCCCCCATCCCCACAGGCCTGGAAGAGGAATTAGGCTTTGGAGCACTTTAGAAGAGGTGGCGGCAGGCTGGGGAACAATACAACCTGGGAACAGCTTGTGGCTCATCCATCTCATAATGTGTCACGGAGCGCTGCCTGTCGAGCCAGGGTGGATGTACAAAGGAAATATTTAGAAAGGGATATTGGCAGTAGTTGCTCATTGAAGACAATTTGACAGCAGGATTTGATGCATTGAAATAACCACACAATAGTCAATCATCACCTCAACAGCTCAACGACATCTCAGGACTTCACAACATACAGTTCCTCACCGTTTTCACTGAGCCAACAGGAACAAACATCAGTGCTCTGTGGATTTGTAGATCAGTTAAAAGAATAGTTTTGGGAAACACTGCAGAGAGTTAGATGAGAAGATTGATACCACTACTATTTGTCAGGTTATTATGTAGCTGGAGCCAGTTAGCTTAGTTTAGCTTAGCTTAGTTAAGCTCAAAGACTGGAAACAAGGAAACAGTTGTTTTTACACTTTGGTTGGTATGGATTTGATGGTAGATTCAGGCTAGCTGTTTCCAGCTAAGCTAAGCTAACCAGCAGCTGTTTAGCTTTGTATTTAGCAGTTAGACATGAGAGTGATTCAGGTGGCAAAATCCAGTTCTGAAAAGTGAAGCCAATGAAAAGTGCTTTAAACTTGCATTCTTTCTAACAGCCAGCAGGAGGCGACTCCTCTGGTTGCAAAAAGAAGTCTGATTGTATAGAAGTCTATGAGAAAATTAGTCTACTTCTCACTTGATTTATTACCTCAGTAAACATTGTAAACATGAGTTTATGGTCTCAATCGCTAGTTTCAAGACTTCTTCAATACAGCATGATGTTCATTTAGTAAATTATGGTCCCATTTAGAGTCAAATAGAGCATAAAGCAGGGGATGCTTTTGGGCGTTGCTACCATGTGATTGACAGGTAGCTACCATGGCGTTGTCCGGTCCATACATGTTTTCGTCTTACAACTTTAACCCTTTCACAATGTGTTTTCGGTTCATAAAAGGAACATTTTGGTCGCCTAAAATGTCTTATTCAGCATTTGATTGTACTTAGCTTCACCCTCTCGTATCACTACTGGTTGCAAAAAAAACAAGATGGCGACGGCCATAATGCCGAACTCAAGGCTTCAAAACTGTAGTCCACAAACCAATGGGTGACGTCACAGTGTCTACGTCCACTTCTTATATACAGTCTATGGATGGATATAGATCTAATCATTGCTCGGCAAGAAAGGATATAAGCAAATTTCCCAAAATGTCGAACTATAGCTCATACAATCTGTTCACAGTTGCCTAATAGGATACCTCTATGTAGGAACTAGGCTTCATAGAGTAGCTAAGTAGAGCAGAATGCCTTTGTACCGTCTCCAGTGTCATGGCTCATTGCCTTTGGTTAGTCCAGAGGTACAAGGTGGGCCCCATCTGAGGAGGGGAAGCACATGAACCTTTGAAAGCTTCCATCCCTCAAGGCAAGTGAGTGAAACGCAACGAGAGATCTAAGACGGGAATGTCTCTATGTGTTCTTCATGGTGAGCTACGACCTGCTTGCCCTTGAGGGGGTGGGCAACAGTTGATGTTAATATCTGTTCTAGGAATTACCTTTTTCCACAAATGGCTGCGATCTAAAGGAATCTTTGTTGTGCAAATATATCCGTAAAGCTGCACAGCGACCAAAACCAAACCGACTTCACAAAAGGCTTCTGGCTTGACATGGAAATGACTGCGAGTCCTCAAAACGAGAGCAGATGCATAAATTCAATTAAAAATGGATTTCCCATCACAAATGGCTTCCACTCGCTGCCATTTCTAAAGATCCACTGATAAGTGATCAATTTAGTCCATGACCTATTGACCTTGCTGAATGAGATGGTACAACACAAATGTAGTAGTTGATATTTAAAATTATGGAAGAGGATACCACAGGAACACCCGGTGAGATAACAGAATCTCCAAACTAAAGAGACTCCTGTGTGCTCATATCATGCCTGTCCACAGAAAAGCCCCCCCCCACCCACTCGGGCGTCTTCACAGCTTCCCAGAGCTTTTTAACACACATGACGCCACACAGACACTTCAGATGATCAGTCTGTCTTCAAGGCGTCTCCTGTCACGAGGGCTGAATCTCTGAACATAGTGATTTGTCAAGCTTTAGTCTCTTGAATATGTAAAATAGTCCCTTCCAGGCTTCTGTTTTCTTAGGAGCAGGCACTGTAACAGATACATAACATGATTACTCTGGATTAACTATTAGCATATTGCTATATGATAGACAATAAATACAAACCCGGTTATGCCACCAGCTTACAAAATGTGTTCTTATTCTCAAGACTGCTCAAATGTTATGATATGACAGATATAGATATTTGACAAAATTGAAGACTGGAGAGACAACAAATGAAAATTGTCAGAAAGAAATATTATATAGTCACCATACTGACAATAAACATTTCTTTCTAGATCCGTTACATTCAAACATGCAATGCTTGCTGTGGCATGATTTCTGTTTGATTAATTGGGTCAAATCCTCAGTTTGTCCCAAATACGACGAGTGTAAAAAAAGTCATTACTTTCATACTTGATCCCATTTCTGTCGGAGGAGGAACACATCATGTGTTGAAAAGACATTTTTTAATAATCTGTGAATCCCCAGTTTGCCTTTTCATATTCAAGTCACATATTTGTCTCGACAGTCGTCTAGGAACCACAACTTGGCATTAAAATAATCTCCTCAGCAAAATGTATCCAGTATTACTTTATTGACTTTACTGTTCATCGTTGATTAATTCTTGGCTCTCGGCCGATCTCATGTTCACTTAATGCATGTTGTTGTCTGCATGACTCCCATCCATTAAGCACTAATGGTAGACGACCTTCGCTACTGTATGCGTGGCTATAACCAGACAATCAAACCACAGGGGAGAGAAACAAACATACGACTCCTCTCCCGCTCCATCCTGAATATCCTATAACGAGACTAGAGCTGTCACTCCCTCGTTCAGTCATTCACTCCCTATATAATAGACACTCAATAGTGAGAGTGCATGCCATGGATTACTCTTTTCGTGCCATTGTGGAACTGTATGCACTCAGATTCAGACACTCAAATATGTTTGAGGGTACATATAGTGCACTGCATATTAAATGGTGTATAAGAGTCTACAGCCAAGCTAGCGCCTCTGTGAGGCTGTACTTTGAGCTAAATGCTAACATCAGCCAACTCACAGTGACAATGCTAACATGCCGATGTTATCTTTAGTGCTTTAGCATCCTAATATTTGCTACTTAGCACTAAACACTAAGTACTGTTGAGGCTAATGTAAGTGTCATTAGTTTTGCACATATTTTATCATAAATGAAGTATTGGACAAATTCAAAATTTGGACCTGATGATGGCGCTTTACGAGTTATGGGATCACCAAAGTTGTTACAATTCATCCTAATGGGGGCATGAATGTTAGCACCAAATTTCATGGCGAAAAACATTTTAGTCAAAACAACTAATCAAACAAACAAGTCAACCTCATGGTGGTGCAAGAGCAGGGGTAGGCAACATTAGGCACACATCGGCATGCGGTATAACTAATGATACACTAGCAATAAGTGTACATGAGAGTTTTTTTGGAAAGTGCCCTCTCATCTGCATGCCAAATAACTTCTTTCACCTTTTGTTATTTAAGGTAGTTTGATTTCATTGATATTTTCCCATCCGCAAAGACACGTCCTACTCTGCCTCTGATTGGCTAGTACTCGATGCCTTCTTCACAGAATGTGAACAATCGACAGACTGACCAATGGACTGACAGTCTGGGGCTCAAGGGATCATCAAAGTCATTAAGATTCATCCACTGGGGACCATGAATGTCTGCACCAAATCTCATCATAGCAATCCATTTAATAGTTGTTGAGATATTTCACTCAAAACCAAAAATGTCAACCTTGTGGTGGCGCTAGAAGACAAGTCAGTGGATCACAAGTCACTAGGATTCATCTTCTGAGGAACATGAATGTCTGTACAAAATTGAATTGTAATCCATCCAATAATGAGACATTTCAGTGTGGACCAATCGACAGACTGGAAAATCTAAGGCTTTGTGCCATATCAGTGTGGAGAACGGAAATTAATTGGGTCATGGTAAAACTCTTTGTTGATTAATTATCATATTATATGTCCATGTAGTTGCAATTCTGTTATATAACATCACTTTATGCTGCTGTATCCATGTTGCTGTCATTCACGAGTGTGCTGCTGTGCTGTAAGTCGACACAGATCTGTTATTTAAATGTGCTAAAGAGCGAGTCTCTTTCAGATGGGTTTCAAGGCTTTACAGTTTCTTTTATAGAGTAATGGAAAGATGATCACACGAATCAAGCAGGCTCCTCTGTGATTCCACATGGCTGGCTGATTAGCCCTTTTTTCACTGATGGAAAACACATGGCGTCCACACACAGCTTGTTCATTTCAGGTTTTTAGTTGGTGCGACGCTCAGCAGCAGCGAGAGCACTTTGGTTTGGGAGCTTGAGCCTTGAAGGGCAGTCATCATCAGAAATCTGTCCCCTCCAGTCCCCCACTTGCTACTGACTGTTATTTAGCTTTCCAATGGAGGCTGGCTGTTCCCTTGGGAAGGCATGAGTGTGCCTGCCAGCAGGAATGCATTGGAGGCAATAGAGGAAGATGGAGGATGGATGGAGGATGGTGAGTAGCTGCTGCTGCTTTTCCCCTCTGTGTGAAAATGAGTCCATTAATTCATCCCCCCTCCCCCTGCCTCCCCCTGCAGCCCTCCCTGTGCCTGTTGTCTCTGTTTGCTAGCGAGATGATTCCTTCTGTCATGTCAAAGGCAACATTATCATATTCTTGTTGCCTGGGAAACCGGCACTGAGAGAGACGACTTAAAGCCTTCATGGTGTTTGAAGCTGGTAAACATGAAAGGTTATCCGCGGAGCTGCGAGAGTTGGAATCCTAACATATATGAAAGGGTCGTTGTTGTTGGAAGCTTTTTATTTTCCGGCTCACTGTTCTCAGAGATTTTCCCTCCTCGTTGTTTGTTAACAGTTTCACTTCAGTGAAATTAGAACATGGCTTAGATAGCCATAAAAGGTAACGTGTCCAATTTGCCCTGAAGCGTGAAGATCAAGTTTTAACCTCACCCTTGTTTTCTGTTTGTGTAATCAGAGTATTAAGAGTGTTGGCACTCAACAAGACGAGCATTTGATACTGTTGGACGACAGTGAACCAGCAGGTATTTACAGATGACAAGGACTACTTCACAAATAGTGTGTCATGATTACATTCACTCTCTAAACCAAATGCATTTAACAGATTATGTGTCATTAAGTGTTCATAATAGAGCGCTTTAATGGTACTACTTTCTAATAATGCACTGTTTAAATAGAGTTTCTCAGCTGTAAATAACACCTTTATTGATGTTTAATAAATCATCTACTAAGGCTTTTTTGATCAATTATATTAAAGCAGCACTGGGTAGATATGGAGCCAATATCATTTTAAAAAAGTTATTTTTGTAAACTGAACACTATATCCTGATAGTAGACAGGTAATCTGAAAAAAATCATGTGCCTCTGTGTCCTCCAGTGCTCCTAATGACATCTGCAAGATTTCACAGACCGAAGGAAAACAACCAATCAGAGCCGAGCTGGAGCCTGACGTCTCTGAGCAGCTGTCAATCACTCGTGAACTCCAATGAAATGGTCAAACTAGGCAGTGCTGATCAAATATAAATCAATATTCTGTTACTGTAATGACTATTTCTAACCTGAAATGTTTTCAGAAACATCTTGTAGTGTACTGTTTAACTGTAAAATGAGAAAGTTTGTGACCCGGCAGCCATGTTGAGATCAGTTGAGGAAATACAAAGCACCGCCCACCAGCCGGAGCACAGCCAATAGGAACGCTCTCTCTCTCTGAAATGACCTGTGATTGGCCAAAGTCTTCCGTCACGGGCTAGATTTTTTAAAGTCTGAAAACAGAGCCATGATGAGGTGCAGAAGTCTCAGAACATTTGAATTACAATATGCGGAAAGGTTATTATGGAATTTTTGCCCAAAGATGGCAAAAAATATACTACCAACTGCAGGTTTAATGGCTACTATTATTTATGTTTGGGTTGCTTTAAGTAAAGGTCCCATATTGTGCTCATTATGGGACCTTTTAAGTAAAGTATCTGAGTAATTCTTAATTCCACCACTGTAGTTGCGCTAGGTCAGGGGTCTGCAACCTGCGGCCCCGTCATAATATTATGAGAATAAAGTCATAAGTTTAAGAGTAAATAAAGTCGTAGTATTGTGAGAATAAAGTCGTAATATTATAAAGTAGTCATTTTATGTGTTATTTTCTTTTTTTCTCGTTAAGTTATGACTTTATTCTTGTAATATTACGACTTTTTTTCTTGTAAAGATATGACTATTCTCGTAATATTACGACTTTTTTTCTCGTAAACTTATGACTTTATTCTGTAAATCTCAGATGTTTTTACCTCAATGTGGCCCTAATACTCCGTAGTACATTGTCTCTTTGGCCCTCACTGCATTAGACTTATATACTATATACTTAGACTTTGAACCGTGTGACCTTTATCACAATGCTCAAATGTTTTGCGGCCCCAGACAGATTTTTGTTGTTGTTTTTTTGCCTAAAATGGCTCTTTTGATAGTAAAAGTTGCTGACCCCTGCGCTATAGCTGGTGGATATCCCACCTCTGAAACAAACAAACGAAACCACAGTCCATTCCGTGTGGTGGTGGATCCAGCTCCACGTCTTTACCCCCGGTGCTCTATGGGAGTGTGGTGACAGTTCAATCCGACCCGGAGCACCTCC
>CAKALG010027857.1:0-13151 GCA_916700815.1 Helicolenus hilgendorfi | reverse complement strand
GTCCACTGAGCTGTACGGACTGGGTCTCTTTGAGGATGATAGTTGCTGACAAGCAGAGAAGTTTCTCACAGAGAGGGAGGTGCATGGAGGCACAATGATGCCCATAACACACACTGCTCGTTTAATAATCAACATTGTGACGACTTTCACACAACAAAAACCCACTAGATAACTAACTACATATACGTACAGTTGTTTCCGTGTTTTTATGGTAACTTAACTGTTATATTTAACGTTTTTAGCTTCATTTTGGTGACGGTACTTGCCCCAACATGTTCCAGCAGAGTAACTCGCCCTAGCAACTGTTTCTAGACGACGCGCTTCTGCTGTTGCACACACTTCCGACTAGTGATGGGAATTCCGTGTCTTTTTAGTGAGCCAGATCATTTGGCTCAGCTCACCAAAGAAGAGCCGGTTCAAAGAGTTGGCTCTTTCGGCTCTTCATTTTACCACTTCTGCCTTTTTATAATTCAGCCAAATTTAGCGCTTTTTTGATTTTTGATTAGTATGTTTGCGCATATAGCGTTAGGGTTAGGGTTAGGAGGACGGTCTGCAGGATGGATAATAATGTACTATACTCACTTTTAACAGTCTCTTCTGCACTATATTCACTTTTTTTTAATAGTCGTGTATCTCAGGTGTTACCCTGTACTATATTCAGTTTTAACAGTTTTCTTCATCTCCTTGTATTTTTTTATATCTGGTATATTTTATTGTACTCTGTACTTTGCACTACTAACTTTTTTTACTAACATGTTTTTGCACTATGGAACTGTGATGCTGGAAACCTGAATTTCCCTCGGGATTAATAAAGTTACTATCTATCTATCTATCTATCTATCTATCTATATCACTTAAATTCAATATAATTATACTAAACCTTATAATTTCCAGAATATCATAATTTTACATGCTGCTTCGTTTCCGACTGTCACTCATCTCACTTGTGTATCATTGAAATACGTCCGTGTGGTGAGCCGTAGGTACTCAGTTTAGTTAATTACTTTCATTTATCTTTAGTTGTTTATTATGCCTTATCTGTCAGTTACCCAATGATAACAAAATGTAATGTTTAAAAATAAGTTATCTTAAATATTTTTATATTAAATCACGATAACAGAATATGTGATATGAGTGATTGGGTTAACAACCAATCACAGCATTTGTAGATTCAACGTCGTCCAATCAGATTCGCTTAGAGGCGGGACTTATTACGTCATCAGCAGGATGGGGGCGACGGTTTGACAGCAACGTCAGGAGGCTAACAGTCAGCAGAGGAGAAGCTTCCTGTGTTTAGTTTGTTATTTGGATTCGTTGGCCTGTTCACGTCGATATCATGACATCCACCATTGACGAAAGTAATAAAGAAAAGGTGAGTTAAATGTGTCTAAAGTCAGCCCCGGAAGCATTAAGCTGGCTAACATTAACAGTAGCTCTCTGGCTAAGCTAAGTTGTTGAAGCTAACTTGTGTTGTTGTCTGTCTGAGCTAAAGCTAAAGCGAGCTAACGATCTGTTGATAAAGCTAATCGATAAGTGGGTCACTTTAGTGTTAAACTAGTGGTGTCTAACTGATTTTAAGCAGGAGAAAGTGTGTTTGCTAGTGTTACCTAAAACATGTAACAAAACATAATGTAAAAGTGACAGTAAAGTAACCTAATGTTAGCCTGTGTGGCATTAAAGTTATGTCTTCTTCTACTGCTTTGACTCTATCAAACTGACTGTTTTGCAGCATACTGGCCTGTGACAACTCATTGGACTTGTAGTGAGCTAAAAGTATTCTGACAGGTGTCTAAATAACTTTACTTTTTTTGGCCTTCTTGATTTTAATTGTGCAGGTTTTCATATTGAGAGGTGCAGATTCAACTCTGTAGTAATTTTGGAGCAATTTTATAATATTTTGTTCATCCTATTTACATCAATGACTACAAACTACACCCTGTGAACTGACCACGAAGTATCAACACCTCTCTAAAACAGATACAAACTGAACATCATGACAACTGAGTGTGAGTGTGAGTGTGAGTGTGAGTGTGTGTACATTCAACTTTATAGTCATTTTTGGAGCATGTAGTTTTGTGTTGCTGAGAGGAATTTCTAATAAACTGGGGAAAAAAAGTTTGGAAACTTGTGTTTGTTTTTGATTATTTCTCTATACTAATTGGCATTGTATTTTACATAGTTGGAAAGCCTTTATTTATTGATCCATTACAACATTTCACTGTATGTACTTGTATGTGTATATGTGACAAATAAAATCTCTTGAATCTTTAAAGGCATAAAGAATAAACATAGTCTTTACCATTTACTCTCTGGCTGATGAATGTATACACACACACACACACACACACACACAACACTCAGTTGTCAATTTATTAGGTACACCCATCACAAAGGATATAATGTTCAGTTTGTGTTTTATCTGTTTTAGAGAGGTGTTGATACTTCGTGGTCAGTTCACACGGTGTAGTTTGTAGTAATTGATGTAAATAGGATGAACAAAATAAACTCGGAAAAAAAAGTTTGGACGCTTGTGTTTGGTCAACTATTTCCCTGTTGTTACAATGCTAATTGGCATTGTATTTTACATCGCTAGAAAGCCTGTTTATTTACCTTCGCAATGATGTCCAACTTGTAAGGATCATGCATTTGTGGGATGAGCAGCACAGCTGATTATGTGGGTAGCGCTAAAGAAAAGTTTGCAGATGCAAACACAAACTGAACATTATATCCTTTGTGATGGGTGTACCTAATAAATTGACAACTGTGTGTGTGTGTGTGTGTGTGTGTGTGTGTGTGTGTGTGTGTGTGTGTGTGTGTGTGTGTGTGTGTACATTCATCAGCAAGAGAGTAAATAAAAACTATGTTTTTTATTTGTCACATATACACATACAAGTACGTATAGTGAAATGTTGTAACAGATCAACAAGGGTGTGGAACTAGGCCTTAGGCTGAAGCAGGACTGGAGTCTGTGCCTACTGTTAGATCCAAAACAAACTGTCTTCAGACCTTTTACCCAACACTACACCAACACTTCAATCTCTAAACTCATGGAAGAATGACTTCTAAAGGGCTGCCATGCAGGTCTAACATGAACATTTCTCTGACCTGTTTGTATATTGTCAAGCTAGGAAAGACTACAGACATTGAGGATTTGTATTGCTGTGTTACTGGCTAAGATTTTGCTGATACTGTTAAATATGTCAATTATGAATACTGACTGGTTATTGGTATTATTGAACCAATATTCAAAATATATTCAAATGGCATTTATGATATAGTCCAGAATGATGATCAGACGATAGACCTGTTGGATAATTCTTGAAAGCCACATTTAAAACCAAGTGACCATAAACAACAAAACATACTTTTTTTTGATAACCCTGATGTGTTTTTTCTCCTTAGATGCGCTCTGTGTCTGTGGATCTAAACCATGATGCCTCTCTTCTTATTGACATTCCTGATGCACTCTGTGAAAGGGACAAAGTCAAGTTTACTGTCCATACTAAGGTAAAAAAAAAATGTGTACCCCAACACATTAACTTACTCATAACTTTAAACATATTCTATGATGGTATTTGCTGATATGTTGACAGTTTTCCATACTATTAAATTATGTTTGTTCCCAGACCACACTTAGCTCTTTCCAGAAGCCAGAGTTCTCTGTTCCCAGGCAGCACGAAGACTTCATCTGGCTACATGACACTCTGAATGAGACGGAGGACTATGCTGGCCTAATAGTAAGTTGG
The DNA here is from genome assembly GCA_916700815.1 of Helicolenus hilgendorfi. Lineage (NCBI taxonomy): Eukaryota > Metazoa > Chordata > Actinopteri > Perciformes > Sebastidae > Helicolenus > Helicolenus hilgendorfi. Next base: position 9,405 of record CAKALG010027857.1, on the reverse strand, counting down.
ACTACTTTCAGACATGACTCACACATTAAGACCATTTAACCTGTCCTGAATCTTAATTGTTATCATTCATAGATTCCTCCAGCGCCTCCAAAGCCTGACTTTGAGAGCCCAAGAGAGAAGATGCACAAACTGGGGGAAGGTGAAGCCACCATGACCAAGGAGGAGTACACTAAAATGAAACAAGAGCTGGAGGCGTGAGTGTGACATTCAAACAAAAACACCATATATTCCTTTGTATTCTTTAGATACTGTCATGTTTGATCCTTTACAAAAGTCACTGAACTATTTTTACTGTATCTGTTTTATTTTACTTTCAGTGAGTACCTGGCTGTGTTCAAGAAAACTGTCCAAGTGCACGAAGTCTTCCTGCAGAGATTGTCCTCTCACCCCACTTTAAGCAAAGACAGAAACTTCCAGATTTTCTTAGAGTATGACCAGGATGTGAGTTCCACATTATGCTGACTTCCTTTCCCGAGTTGTCAGTTGGAAAAGAGGAAGCAGAGTTTACTGGAGACTTGTGACACATGGCTTACATCCTGCTGTGATCAGCAGTTATCTATGTAGTCTTTTTTGTCAGTCAGTGACTGGTGTTTGTTAATAGAACTTAGCTAAGAGTTAAACTCTTGACATATGTAGATACTAGTCTGATAAAAGAGCATAGGCTACATGTATTTGTGGACCATATTGTGACACGATACAAAAACAATGAATTATTGGAACAATCACAAACATTACTTCCCTACTTAGTTCCCAATCACAAATATTACTTCCCTACTTAGTTCCCACAACAACACATAATAAGCTTTAACAAATAAATTATTTTCCTCTCATAGATTTAATATGTACCCTTTGTAATTCTGTCATTTTAGCTCACTGTGAGAAGAAAGAACGCCAAGGAAATGTTTGGAGGATTCTTTAAAAACATGGTGAAGTCAGCTGATGAGGTCCTTATCTCAGGAATAAAGGTGAGGCTCATGCATGATCTGCTCACGACAGCATTCAAACGTAACGTCGTAGCCACTTCCCCAATTACCTTTTGCCTGTGTGTTTGTGTCCCACACAGGAAGTGGACGACTTTTTCGAGCAGGAGAAGACATTCCTGCTCGACTACTACAGCAAGATCAAAGATTCCACTGCCAAAGCAGAGAAAATGACCCGCTCGCACAAAAGTATAACAGGGTTTTCACATTACCTCATCAAATTTGATTTTGAGTTGAGAAAGAATAAGTTAATTTGTTTAGTTTTGATTGCTAATTTCTATTATTTCAGATATTGCGGATGATTACATTCACATCTCTGCCACCCTGAACAGTCTCTCTGCCGATGATAGCACAGCAAATAAAAAGTGAGTTTAATGTATTATTTAAAGGAACAAGTATGTTTTCTTTAGTGTATAATCACCTGAGAATAAGAATCATTGATTTCGTTACCTTAGAATGAGTCGTTTATATCTACATAGGGAGCAGGTCCTCTCCACAGAGCTGGCTGCCATGTTTCTACAGTAGCCCAGAACGGACAAACCAAACTCTTAACTTTTTCTGCTTGGGCCAGAGTCGATAACGCTACTCGCTCCCATCGCCTCTGCTCTCTCTCTCTCTCTCTCTTGCTTCACTACTCCCTTCCACGTACACACACACTCTCTAAGGACTCTACTCTTACAATAACTGGCTCTAGAGAGGGCCATTCACGTTTTCGCATCGGCCACCGTAGCAATCCTACACGCTTGGCACACTGGAGAAGTTGTAATCTGCAACTTCACCGCTAGATAACTGTAGATCCTACACACTGTTCCTTTAATGATTTTTATGCAAAGACATACTTTGTGCAAAGTTTTCCATATTATGGCTTTATTTATTTATTTATTTTAAATCTCAGGCACCTGGAGAAGTTGTCAGACCTGTTTGAGAAGCTCAGAGTGAGTAGAACTTCAGTTACCAACAAACTGAGACACCTGTTCTGATTTGTACATACAGTGTGGCTGTAGCTACTATGTGTCTTCATTTGTGTCCCTGCAGAAAGTAGAGGGAAGAGTAGCGTCTGACCAGGAGCTGAAACTCACAGAGCTGCTCAGATATTACATGAGAGACATCCAGGCCGCCAAGGTGAGACATGTTTATCTTCTGCACAGATTCACAACATTTCTGAAGTTCACATATTGTTGAATTTCAAACACTACGTGACCCATTCCACCCAGACAGAACACTACTCATGGCTATGTGCCACTGATCAGGGCTCAGTGTTAATCCTCATTGTCCTTTATAAGTAAGTTATAGTAACATTTATGGGAAAAGATGTTGACGATGATTCGAGATGTTCATATTTGTTGTATTCAGCATAAGGACTAATTGAGTATTTATTCAAATTTAAATAATTGAATTCAAGGAGCAGTAAGAAACCATATTATAGAAAACAGAACTGCATGTATTTCTCAATAACTATCATTTTCTGTCCAGCACATCTTCTGTCTTTTGCAAACATGAAATTGGATGTTGAGTTTAATGGATTGCTAGATATTTTCCAAATGAAGTTATCTCTCCCTTCATTCTTTTATTTCTCCTGTTAAACTCTCTGGAACATGCCAGGACCTTCTGTACAGGCGAGCCCGGGCGTTAGTTGACTACGAGAACTCAAACAAGGCTTTGGATAAAGCTCGACTGAAGAGCAAGGATATTCCCCAGGCAGAGGAGCACCAGCAGCAGTGCCTGCAGAAATTTGACAAGCTCTCGGAGTCTGGGAAGAAAGGTTTGTGCTTTCGTGCATAAGAGATGCAGGCTCATTCTGTACTTGGATCTTTGTGTGTAAAATGATATGCATTGTGCAAGCCCTTTTTTAACCGGACGCTGTTATCTTCATAGAACTGACCAGTTTTAAGGGCAGGCGTGTTGTGGCCTTCAGGAAGAACCTCATAGAGATGGCTGAGCTGGAGATAAAACATGCCAAGGTGAGCAGCACAATACAGGCAACCGATTGCGTGTTAGCCTACAACTAATAATACCATGTTAAAGTCTGTTTATGTCGTTCTACTAGCGCTACTAGCTACTGGCCGATAGCTGGTTGTTTGGGAACAAAGACGCTAATACTTTCACCACGGTACAGGCTTACAGCATACAGCCCATGGGTGTATTATAAGATAATAAAAGTGATGAATTACAGCCAATTTATCTATTAATACAGCTAGCAAGAAGCCAGCAGAACCGGATATATCATATGAGCGTGGTTCTGATGCACGATCATTATGCTGAGGAAACAAACTCTGGATTTTGCTATTAGTGAACTTTACAACTTTTAGGACATAACAATTTAAATGAAGGCTATTTAAGTGTTTGTACTGAGAAGTTGATTTACTTCAAAAAATGATCTGCTGATTTACAGACGTCTCTTTATACATCCATGGCCACAGGCTCATCGGCATTTTCAGTCCAAAATGGCGGCAGCACTATCACAGTAACAGTGCTGACTGAACTAACAGTGTTAATCTGGGGGGGAACGGCAGGGTGGGTGCTATACGCTTCTGCAACGACGCTGTGGGTCGGGACGTTGTTATCAGCGGTAACACACTGGGACTCACATGCCCTAACATGCACGCACGGCCTGACAGGTTACGTAAACAAGGCACAGAGAAGTTCTGATTAAATCACACAGAGGGAAAGACTTCATTCTTTGCTCAGATAGACATTACTCCTCTATAACTTTACATAGCAAATAGTTGTTTACTGCTATTTTAATGCTCTGAATTACAAATTTAGCACCTTCAATACACCTCCGGTTTCTTCTTGGTGCATTTAATCATTTACACTTCTTCACACTGAGTGAATAAACTTTCCCTTGAATGCTCTAAATCCCCAAAATAAAGGACTTTTAAATTAGAAAAGAAATCCAAATGTATTTATCCTTTCACTCTGCCTATTGTCCACATCCCTTACTGTATAGGTGATTATAGTATTATCCAGGTTGCAGCTTCAAATCTTTATCATTTATCATGTTTACATTGCTTTTCAAAATCACCCAGCAAGCCCATTCATTTACATTGAAATTAGGATAACGATTTGTTTAGGTTCTCCTATGTAAGATATGTTGTTTACACTTGCAAACGCATTAGATAGGATACTCAAAAATCAGATTATAACTTGGTTACAAGTGTCCATTTAAATGTTTTATTTGGTGACATATTGGATGTCCTCATGACATGAGAACAGACTCTATTCTCCATGAGTATTGACACCGTTTCCTCCTGTCTCCACAGAACAATGTGACTCTATTGCAGGGATGCATTGACCTGCTCAAGAGCAACTGAGAAGTATTCAAGTATTCCTGTCCTACCATCACCAAGTGACCAGTCATAAAAAATGGAAACCTGGCGTCCCCGGGACCTTGCATGGACATGAATCCAAGCCCCATCTCTGCTCCCACCCATGGGTCCGATGCCACTTTAAAACCCTGCACGAGACCAAGCGTCTTGTAAGCAGAATGTCTTCATGTTTACAGAGTCCCTGTCCTCTGGTCCGCGGTCCATCCTTTTCCATTATTTATGGAAGTCTAACGCGATGTGAATGTCTCTAGAGAACGAGGCTGCCAACATTAAGGTCTTCCATTACTTTTCAGCACCAATAGAGGTGATTTATCTTTTTTCCTAATTTCTCGTTTTCTTATTTTTACATTCTGCACATAGTAAAAAATCTTGCCTTTTTGATCATTTTTTGCTTCCATAAATTCTAAGCTCTTCTCTCACATACACTTTTAATTTTTTTTAAAGGCTTAGAGCATGTTTTTTTTTCGCATAGCCATAACCTAAGTTTTATGATTCATATGCTTAACCTTTTGGGGCTTTTTTGTTTGCCATTGGAACAGTTTTACAGAAGCAAAACTAGTGCCTGGAAAAAAATACATCCTCATGGTCTGCATTCCTGGGCTCTGAGATTAGTGTGCTACCAAACCAACCCTCTAGTAAGAAAAACCCCAAACTGACTTATAAGACGAGACCGATCATCTTCAAGTGTTCTAAAAATAGCTGCTCTTCACCTCAGGAATGGACAGTTGGATCGGTCCCCACATTCTTGTTTGTAGGAAGTTGCCTCAAATGCCGCAGCTATCAAAGATGCACATTAGATTTCAGCAAGAGGTTGGTGAGGAGAAGAAGTTAAACAGGCTATTTAAGCATCTAGCATTTTTCTCAGAGCAAAGTCGACATTAGTAATGACTCTGAATTTGCATTTTCCATTTATTTGCACAAGGCATGCGTAATACCCCTGCGCTACATGTATCACATCCTCAGCAGCTTCCTCACCCCTACCACTTTGCAGTGTGTAATTATTGTTTTTCATTATTTTGCCCTAAATTCCCCCTTTTATTATTGATGGGGTCTACTGTATCAGACCTGATATATTTACCAGATCCTCTAAACATTCTGTTTATTTAAAGCAGTTGTGAAAAAAAAAAAAGAAAGATGCACTAAGGAGATGAAAAACACTTTAAAATCATGACCAGGCGCAGTGGAGTGTTAAAATGCATTATAGTTTTTTAAGAAATTGAATGTATTTCTATTGGATTCCAACTGTGTGAATTCCTCTACATTTTGCTTTTCTTACAGAACATTAGCATTTTTATAAATTTGTAATAATGGCATTGAATAAATCCTACTTTCCCAAGATTGACCTGTGCCATTCTGTATTTGGTTTGAGGGTTTGTAGCTTATTTTTAAGCAACAATGTGTATGAAAATGCACTTAATCTGTGACCTATCATACCACTAGGTGGCGGTATCTATCATCCACTGTATCCAGTTTCCAGTTAGTTTTAGTGTGTGGGCCCTTGAATTTCAACACAGCTGTATGCACATTTGTGTTAAATCCATTGACCACAGTGTGATGGGACCGTATAAGCTTTGAGGAAATGCCAGAGTGCTCAAGGGAACCACCATAGCGCACATTTCATGTCCTACTTCACGAGAAGCACTAAGCAACATGGCCTAAAGAAATAATCTGCAGTGACACTACAGCCCATGTGAAACTCTTGTATTACTTGCACACACAGCGGTGAAAGGTTACACCTAAGTGACAGAATATACTGTACCTGCCTATGATGGATTTGTCAATATTGACATCACCAGTAGTGCAGTTGCAGTGACCTTGTGATGGTCGATTCACTGATTGGATGAAACCACAGACTAGAGCCAATGAGATCACAACACATTATCAGTGCAAACTGATGAAGTTTGCTAACTGGGATCAGAGCAAACAGTGTTTGAAAGCATGGCATTAAATAAGCATTGCTATGATGGATTCAAAGAACAAGGCCCAGACATTAAGATGTCTGTTTTCATTTGCCGTGGTTTAGGCGTTTACTTGCAGAGAGCTTATGTCACTTCACTGTATGAAAATATGCAGTTACTGATCTGAGTATATCAGTGTGAAACAGAGAAGTATCAGTGCTAAATTTATTCTTTTTCATGTCCCCTTTGTGTAGCTGCTGTGTTATTACGATAAGGAATTTCCTCCGTTCTTGCTCTAATCGCAGAAATAAAACTTCTGAGGCAATAGTGCACTGTGTTAAATATGTCTGCTCTGGTGTAAAGGAACTAATCTGCCTGCTTCAAAGACTTATGGTGCTGACTTTATGAATTTCCTTATCTCCCCCCGGGCACGCTTAGATAATTTGCAGGCTCTAAACGCATGATAAGGAGTACGATTTTGCACATTTTCAGAGCTTTTGGAGACATTATCAGTGACCATTAATAATCAATTCAGTTCTGTCTTTATAATCCCAAATCTTGTAGAATCATCAGTCACACCCTCTTAGACAATCAGGCCCAGGAAAGGACAGAGCAAATAATAGAGATTTCATGTTGTGTCATGTCATGAAATATAGGTGTTTCAGAGTCTTCTACTTACCACTGTGGCTGAGGTCATGGATAGGTGAACTGTAAACAAATTACTTATGCTGAGTGAGCACCTGCCTCATGTCCCACAGCTCTACACTGTTCAACTGAAAGGTCATGATAAATGCAGACAGAAGCCTCGGAGCAGGACCGGAGGCATGAAGCATGAAGGCCTCCTCGAATAGAAACCGTGTCCTCTGAAGGGACTCACTTTAAAAAGAAGTGCACCTGCAGGACTTGCTGACATAACTGAACTGTCTGCGTTTCCTCAGTGAAAGAGAACATGATGCTTCTTCCTGGTAGCCATCAGGTAAAATTTGCACACAGCTACAGATTTTCAGTTGCATGATATACAGTAAATGTAAAGACAGACTACTAGCCCTGAGACTCTGGGCCCATACTGTATCTCTGATATTGTCACTCCTTACAAAAAATAAGTTTATTCAAGTGTGCTATTAGTATACTTCTTTTAGACTTAAAATAAGAGAGTATGCTTTCAGTTTACTTCTTATGTACTTATCAGAGATAAGTACATAAGAAGTAATAAAAAAGTAATAAAATTATACTTAAGTATCCTTAGCTCATAACAACAAGTATACAGAAAAGTCTAAGTGTACTTGGCAAGTGTACTACTAATACATTGATATTAGTATACTTATTACATACTTGGGAATATACGAGAACTATACTTAAGTTTATTCGCAAATAAAGTTGTATACTTCTTTTCTGTAAGGGTCCTGTCTTGAGAGACCCACAACACAAGTGGCTTGTCTTCTTCTTTAGTGGGAAACATTGCAGATTGCAAGTTTAAAGTAATCACTAAATTTCCTCCAGTCCTAGGGAGACCTATGGCAGTTTCAGTTTTCAGGATTTAACCATTAATATACAGATGCGCAGTGGCAAATGAGCAGCTTTCTCATGCTTATGAGTTACATATGAAACTTATTCAATGAGAGTTAACATAATATTGAATGAAAATCACATAACTCTTTCTGATTCTCAGAGAATTTCACAGTCATTTCATGGCAAAACTAAGTTTTATAGCAATCTGAAGGACATTTTCTTCCTCCAATAATGCAATTCACACAACACTAAAAAGCTCAAACAACCAAAGGCCAAACCTTTCTAGGTTAGTGTGCCCTGCTCTGCCCTGCTCTACTCAGGCAGTCTTTTCATGCACACAATACAAACAATCACAAATTCTAAATAATTGACATGCATAGACCAACAAGACAAGTATTTAATCTCATCACACAACAGAAATACTTTGAGTGTGATTCATCATTTATATTTCACAGCAGTTTATGCAGTGTTGTTTAAGTATAGGGCTAAGTTATCATCTTGATTATCACAATATGCAAATACGAGAGCAAGACAGAGTTTAGTGAGCACATTTGGCAGTCAGTGTGGGAAAAACGAGTGAAAATACCACACATCAATTACAGCAGCAATGCAAAGTGAAGGCAAAATCACTGACTGGGGTTCATGTGCATCAGATGAAAAACACTAGCTGTAAGTTTAGATAAACCAGTGGCCATATAAAGAGTTATATGGTAATTGGTTTGTAACCAGTAAGACCGTTGCATCCCAGGGTACAACAAGGTTTCATAAACAAGAAATTATTTGACCCAGGACACCAGCTGAATATCATTATTATGACGTAGGATAGAAAACAAGCAGCAATCGATGCCAACGAACATGTTTAGGTAGAGCTTTGTTATTCACATTGTCAGTCACATATACTTGGTACATCAGTGCATTGGAAACCACACTTGTGTATATACATTAGGTTTATTATTGTTGTTCATAAACAAACGAAATGCTCAATCAAAATCATATTTTGCGACTCCTCAAGATACTCTATTCTTGTGAAGAAAAATAGTTAGAGCTAACATTGGAAGTCTTTTTTTTACAAAACATTTGGTATATTGTTAAGTACTGTATTGTGTTTTTTTCTGTTTATTAAGTATTGTAAAGTTAATATGAGGTTTTTTACAGTACAATTTGTTGATGGCTGATGAGGACAATCTATGACCAAACCTGAGCAACAAGTGCATCCACTTAACAAACTGTTTCACTTAGCAGTTTGAGGAGAGGATGCCTATGAACACAGTGTTCAAATGAGTGACCCGGTGTGAGGACAGAGAAATGTGCGGAGGAGCTACGCAATGACAGTAATCTTACACGTCATACTTAATTAATAACTTGCACACAATGCCTTCACAATGTTGTAATGCGTCACATTAATACAATATCATTATAATCTCCCTGTGCCAGTCCTTTTGGGCGGTAAAATAATGAAGGGTGTGGTAAACAAGCCTTCCAGGAAGGACTGTCAGTCATAAGTGTTAACAATGTTATCCTGCACCTTGCAGGTGACCTTTCCGCACATTCAGGCGTGGCTAATGATGATAATTTCTGGGAGGCCTGTTGCCTCGTTTGAAAGGCTTAGCGAGAATAGCGAGAACGAGCGCTGTGTGTGAGTGAAGGCAAGCAGGCAGAGGAGCAGAGGAGCAGAGACTCCGGCCCTGG
>CAKALG010027856.1:0-35492 GCA_916700815.1 Helicolenus hilgendorfi | reverse complement strand
GAATTCCCTGCTTAGCCTGCTGCCCCTGCGACCCGGCCCCGGATAAGCGGAAGAAAATGGATGGATGGATGGATGGATGGATGGATGACAGTGACCTTTGACCACCATAACCTAATCAGTTCATCCTTGAGTCCAAGTGGATGTTTTATGCCAAATTTGAACAAATTCCCTCAAGGCACTCCTGAGACATTTTTCAGGAGAATGGGTCGGACCCTGAGAAATTTGAAAACAAGGTTGAAATATTGTTGGTGTATCTATAAAAGCAAAATGTAAGGAAGCGCAATGAAAACGTCGTTATGACGTACACGAGGCATGCGACTTAAATCTCACTCGTCACTGAAGAGACGAAAAATGGCATCAGACAAAAACATCAGTTCTGTGTGGAGCGATGAGTAGACTAAAGTTCCTCAAATTAATACATGAAATAAACATAAATACAATAAGTTTTTTGGTAATTTGAGGTTTGACTGGAGCTTGTTTAACGAAGTTCTCTCATTGCACCCTCTTCTTCTGCAATGGTTTAATGACACCCAACTAGAGAATTAGCGTCACCAGCAGTTTCTCTCGATGAGCCAGCTCCTGATATTTGTATAACAGTCGGGGATGGAAGAGTAATGTTAGCTTTAAAGCTTTAAATTGGGATGGTAGCATGGCTTATATTGGCAGCTAGCTGCTTGCGAAATTGACAGCAGTAACCCACAGTCACCATTATCTGACATGATGTTGTAGTTATTCCAGCAGACTTATAGAAAGACTTCAGTTGGTTTAACCACAAGGTTATGGGGAAGAGCCTTTTATCATATAGCAAACCTCACTGAGTGTAACACTGTTGTGCTTATACTAGTCTGTATGAGCCACGGCCTGTAAAGGCAAGTTTGACTAAGTCTGCAAAGAGCGCTGGTCGCTTGTTTATTCGAAGTTATTATTATTAATATTAAACATGGCGTGTGTCCAAATGTTACCAAGTCAACAATGCACGTCTTTGGGTCCCCAGCAATACACCCACCAAGTGTGAAGTAGAACGGAAGAACGGTTCTCAAGATGTGCGAAGGACACACATACATGTGTACACAAAGCGATTCCTTGCTTTATTATTGGATAAAAATTGAAAAAAAATAGCCTTTTGAGTCCAAACAGTCCAAAACCCAGTTATTTAGTTTACATTGATACAGAGGAAATCAGCAAATCCTGCCTTTGAGAAGCTTAAACTGGCTAACGTTTGGCATTTCTGTTTGAAAAATTACTTTAATTTATTAAAATAGTAAAAAATCTTGAGGTGACATTTTTGTCAACAGTGTCAACTAAGCAATTTATCCACTAATGGTATCAGCAGTAGCTTGCACTATACTGTACTTATCAATACTCTCTTTGAAACTGTGCACATTGCCAATATGCTCCTATGCTGTCAAGACCAAATCTGGCACATTGACTTTGAATACGGCTGCAAGGGAAAGTTTGAAAGTTTATGAATGAAGAGATCATCTCCATAGTTGGAAAAATGCCAACAGTCTTACTAATTACACAAGATAATGGTAACAGTGCGATGGATATACTGTTTTAGTACTTGAGCCAGTGTGTTTATATTCATCCACTTCTTCTCACATCAGTCTGCGTTACTGAGCGAGCCTCTTTCAAGCAGAAGAAAAAAGAGCTGAAGGAGATTAAACAAGGCTTTTATCCTTTCTCGAGAGGCAGACCTTGACAAACTAAATGTGCAGTCTGCACTCGCACAGCCTTCACACAGCATCACCATTTGTATGGCAGAGCACTGAAAGCTCACACAGACTAGTCACAGCATTGTGTCAGCAGGCCCTCAAGCCTTCATTTAATAGATGACCTATTGGCACACGAGTATGGATGATGGAAAGTTCTAGATCTGTCTTTGGTTTCATATGACATTTTATAAAGTTTAATAAAGAGCTGAAACTATTGTAATTGATTGATCAATTAGTTGAACACCAGAAAAATCTGCAACAATTGACACTCAGTACATTTCATTGTAATTTTTCACTAGTTTTTGACACTTCATTGACTAAATCTGACAATGTCATAAATTTCAGAACTATAGTTTCCATAATTTTAGGGGCTTTAATGGACGTAAACAGGACGCATAATGTTGGCATGGAGTCATTAACTTAGCTGCAGGCTACAATATGAACCCATTTTAGCCCTTATCTGTTTACATTTTGGCAAATCGGCACCATTAAGTACACCAAATGAGCTATTAGCAATTTCTGTTTGCAATGTACCCATTGATGTATACAGACAACTATCGCTGAATTTGTCATGATTTCACCTTGGCTGCCTAGTTTTCCTTGTGTTTCCTCTGTTTCCCTGCCTTTTTGTCTCCTGTGTGATTTTCCCTGTTTGTCTAGTATGTCAGTGTGTTGGGAGGTGTGGCCTTCCTCCTCCTCCTCCTCCTCCTCCTTCTGGGCAGGCAGTGCTAGAGCAGCTGACAGCAATTATCCTATCATCACACACACCTGCAGTATATCTACCCCGGTCTTCCTGCCAGTCATCGCCAGATCGTTCCGTCGCCCTCAGTGGTACAAGACAATGCGTCAGGCTCTCTTAGTATATTGCTCTTGACTTTGCTTCTGCTCATGTTTTTGGATTTTTGGACTCACATTGTTTTGTTCTTTGCTCAGGTCTGTTCACCTGCCAGTTGTTGCCTCTTTCTGGTTCCCACCTGCCTGCTCACTCCTACAGTCTGCTCCTCCTCGACCTGGATCCTTGCCTTTGTTACTGACCTGCCTGCTCACTCTCTGACGCCATTCCACTGCTCGGAGCTCAAGTGGATTCATCTGTCCCTCCGGAGGGATTCCTGGACACCCCCTCCCCGTTCCGTGATTTAAGTATTGACATTATAACTGCCACGTTTCGGGCCTCCAGGAACCCCAGCCCTATTCACCGTACCTTTTAATATCTGTGTAATAAATTATCATTGTCACACCTTTTTAAAAAGACTTGTTTGTGTCTGCATTTGAGTCCACGCTTTTGTTGAACCAGAACATAACAGAATTATACCGGCTACACACCACACAAGAATCAAGCCGATTTTGGGCCTGATTCTTCCCTCCTGAAAATTGTCAGCAAACCCCTATTTTTTTTTTGATGTTTCTAAGGATTATCTTTCCAGATATTCCTGTAGTGTGAGGTATGTTAAGAGTGTTTTTTTACATCCCCCGATCGGCTTGGAAGTCCATCCTGAATGCACTGATTTCAAATATTAAACAGGTTCAATATTTACTATCGGATATAGAGTTGTGTGTGGGGAACCATGAGGACGACCGATGACACAGTCGTGTGAAAGAATGTAAATAAGGCACCTAACAGCTAACGTTAACGGATGTTCCATTGGGTTACATTATGTTGCGTTCAAGCTCTGCTCAGTAAAAATGAGTATTGGGTGAAGGTAAATCATAGTGCTATCATCATGTGTTCAAATGTAATCTTGTACAATGTCGTTTTTTGAGAGAAACTTGAATAAATCTAGTTATTTGAAGGAGATGTTTTCACAGCAATATAAAATAGATAATAGAGAAGAAATTATGACATGTTTAACGTCCTAACACTAAGCAGGTTATAATAATACATACTTAAAACTACTAATGCCAAGCTTCTGTAGAAATGAAACCCTAGTTGGTGATTGTTGAAACAGTGGAAAGACTGATCAAGACAGTCTTGATGAGTTTTATTTTGTCTCGTTTGAATGAAGTGCATTTTACAATGATCAGCAAGGTAAAATTACTGTTTCGGTCAATGGAGTCTAGTGGCTGTGAGGAGAGCATATTAATTGTATGTTTTGTACGTAAAGAAATTCTACTAACTGTTTAAATCCCTGTTGAGTTTATTTATTTTTTAATAGGCCTACTTTTTCCATTTGGGACAAGTAAGTTTGGCTATCGGGCAAGTAAAACATCGCATCTGCTTGCCTGAAGGGCAACTGGCTGAAAAAGCTTAATGTCAAGCCCTGTATTGAATGTTTCACTTTTCCTTTAGGAGTTGTAGACTGCAGACTAAGCCCCTGTTAAAGTGAGCAATGTACAAGGCTGTGCTGTAACATACACATGTAGTGTAAGGACAAACAGACATATTTGCATAAAGTCAAACAATAAAGAAACTGTCCATATATAAAGACAAACAATATCTATGTTCTTTGCGGTACAAACAAGCTCACACACACTGAGGCAACATAAAAGCGAAGACTGACCTTCTTAAATCAAAGCTCTATAGCTTTCTCTCCCCTCTGTCTTCCATATCCCTGCAGTCTCTCATCCTCCACCTCTCCTTTGTTCCCATTTCCTCCATCCTCTCTTTTCTCTCCCTCTCTAATGATCAGCCGGCGTGAGGGCTGCCAAGAATGCAAGTCTGCCATGGTTGACCTTCCTTTCGCCTCTCCTCTCTGTTTATGTGGATGTGTTAGAATGACTGCACTCCCCCTCATCTCTCTGTCCACTGTTGATGTTATTCATTCAGCAGAAGCTGCGGCCCTGCTGCAGCTGCATAATTGACCCTGCAGCTGGAAACACGTAGGAACAATCATAATCTGATACCCAGTCTTGTTGCCCGAGCGAGAACAATAACTGGGCTGGCGAACTAATTCAACTGCATTGCTTTACTGCATTTTAACCATGTTTTCTGCTCCACTTCTACGGTTTCGGACTGTTTCACTCACTAAAATCTCTAAACAATGTTGCTCCCAGTTAAAATGTTGATGTTCATTCATGCTGCCTTCAATTGTTACAGTGTGTTCCCAGGCATATTAAGCCTCCTGGCTGCCTCTTCAGGCCCCATAGAGGCCACCATAAATGTGTGATTGGTGAAGCTTGTTGGGGCTGTACGCAGGCTGACAGGCAAATACTCACCCTCCTCTGTGATTATCTGTACTTTGATTATACAGCTGAACCTTTTGAATGAACAGATTCATTCTCAAGTGGCATGTATGACTGACATAAGAGAACTAGAATTTTCTTTTACTTAAAGGGGACATGTCATGCTGTCATTCAGGTACATACTTATATTTTAGGTTTGTACTAGAACATGTTTATATGCTTTGATGTTCAAAAACACATTATTTTCAGACTTCATTGTGTCCCCATCACTTCAGAAACCAAACCTACTACGGCCAGAATGATTTTCTTCCTGTAATGTGCCATAAAAAAATCAGTCTTTGTGCCATAAAACACTGAGGGCAGATGTAAATACACAAAATAAAATGCCAAACATAGTCCGGTTGGTGATATTCCTGTTTGTTTGCCTCTTGCTTTCGTAAAAGGTGAGAGCTCTTTAATCAAATAAATCTTTAATAAATCTCTGGAACTGAGATCAGTGGGCACACAACCACTGCTGCTGTTATAAAAAATCGTCATGTTTGTGCCAGTGTACACTTTCTCCGTTGTATCTTAAACTGGATCTCCTTTAGGAGTTTTGCAGCCGAGGATAAACAGTTCCATGACCCCGAGGACACGGCGTTGGTGCTGGGGATAAAACCTGGGACTACTCTGTTATTGGATGGACTTAAAAACCTCTAGCCCTGCCTTCCTCCCTCTGACCTCACCTTCCTCTTCTAATCCTTTCCTTATATATAACCTGTAATGACCTCGCTGAGCTCCTCACCCATCCAATCTAATGTTTGATATTATCAGTTTAAGTCATTTGGAAAATGTTATAGGTATTGGAATAGAGAAATGAACCCGGAGTGAACCTGAATACCAACACTGTATTGTCTGCCTGCATGTGGGCTTCTCTGGTTAACCTTTCCGTCTCTGTCTTCACCACAGTGTTTACCTGCTATTTAATTTATATAACTTGCTAACACACAATATGTGTGTTTGGAGTGCATCGAGAAATTAACACACCTGAAGGAAAACATGAATGCCTTTAGTCCTATTTATAACATAGGGTTATAAATAATCTGCCCTTTGTGGCCAAAATGAGTATTACAACAACAAACACTAAAAAAACTTTTTTTACCTGCCAAAACTTTTTTTCCCCACACAGATGAAAAAAAAAATAATTTAGAAAGATAATCCTGGCAAAATATGTTTAACCTGTTCTTAAGTCATAAACACGGGAAAGAAAACAAATTAGATTTTAGATTTTTTATTTCTCACTTGGCTCTCAGGGCCTCCGTACATTCTCATTTTTATTGCGAATGGAAATGTATGATCTAAATCTACATATTCTTTTATACAGTCTCCAAATTCTGTAAATCATTACTACTTATTTTGACATCCCATTTTAACACCCTGCATATATGATGTTGCACTGCGCTGTAGATTTATAGGTCGTAAACTGCGAACATCTGTTAGCTCATAAATCTGTCCAACAGAAAAAGGCCGTGGGTTATTTTTCATGTGCTGCTTTAACTTCTGTGGTTTGTTTATTTTCCGCAATATGCATTGTATCTCAAGTTATGTTTGATGTTCAGCTATGTTGCGTCAGTGTCTCTCTGTCCTTGGTGCTCTGGTAACTTCATTTCCCACAAGGATCACTTACTGTAGCTCATTTTTAAACCAAATTGTATCACTGTAATGTGGGCTGGACATGTGAAACTGACATTAGAAACTAATTGAACTTTCTCAAGGCCTCGCTGCCAGTCGATGAGTGCATCAGCAAAGAAACATGATTCCAAAGTATACTGAGTAACCACATACACATCACACTACAGACGTTTACCAGTTGATATTCTGATGGCTACTTCAGAGAGGAGCCAGTAAACTAATAAAATACACTCAACAACAACTTCCTCCTTGCTGGCAGGCAAGTGCGTGATGCTGCATCCCTCTAGTCTTTTATCCTTAATTAATCATCTTTCTACAAGTGTACAGCCATGGAATGCACGATGCACTCAGCAGGAGACTAACAGCATCATTTAAACTTAGGGCTCAATGTCTTCTGTCCATGTCTAATTTATATTTTACACAGGCATGTCAAACTTAACGCAAATTTGTTTTAACACCACTCATTTTTTTAACGCATTAACGCAACTTCTAGATTTTTAGGTTGTAGCGGGGTCAGTTTTAAAGCCAGAGTGAAGATGCTGGCATCATATGAAACTAAGTGATACATTGGTACCAACATGTCATACTAGCTTGTTTTTTTTGGCGAGGAAAAATTGGCATGGACATTTTCAAAGGGGTCCCCTTGACCTCTGACCTCAAGATATGTGAATGAAAATGGTCTCTCTGGGTACCCACGAGTCTCCCCTTTACAGACATGCCCACTTTATGATAATCACATGCAGTTTGGGGAAGTCATAGTCAAGTCAGCACACTGACACACTGACAGCTGTTGTTGCCTGTTGGGCTTGAGTTTGCCATGTTATGATTTGAGTATATGTTTTATGCTAAATGCAGTACCTGTGAGGGTTTACAGACAATATTTGTCATTATTTTGTGTTGTTAATTGATTTCCAATAATAGATATATACATACATTTTCATAAAGCAAATATATTTGCTAATGCCCATGTTAATAAGATTATTAAATACTTTACAAATCTCCCTTTAAGGTAGATTTCGAACAGATAAAAATGTGCAATTGATGTGCGATTTGATATTTGAATCGATTGACAGCCCTAATTTTACCCAATCATTTTACACTGTGTAATGAATGAATAAGATTCTTTTGCACTTACCCTTCACAAACTGTTTTTAAAACCTAAACTTCACAGTGTTGCACCGATTTGGAAATTAGCTGCCATTCAGGTTAAAAAAAGATTTGTCATATTTTATAAAGATTATTGCCCTAGAGATTTACATTTCTGATGTGAAAAGACTTAATTCTGCATAGTTGAATAAAGACGAAAGAGAAACTGCAACAAAACCAAATTAAAGCTTCACGCTAAGTGTGATGGATTACCAGCTCTGGCAAATTAAAAAAATTGTTGAAGTTGTTGTTGTCATAATTTACGAGCACAGAAAGCAGCTTTTTGTGAAGGGAGGAAGACAAAACCTGATATCTGCAACTAGCTGGCGTGTTTACAGACAAACTGAGAGTGATGTGTGGAGGGCCCCACAGGACTGGTGATTTGATGATTCAACTGTAATTTTCTAGACCAACTCCAAAAAAGCAGGGGAGTAAAATGGATAAGTAACAACATCATTTTCCACAACCAAATCCAAGAAAAATGTTCTCACATGTACTGAACCAGGACAACTGACCATTTACTAAACCCTTCCCCCAAACAGTGATTGTCCAATCATAGCTTAACAGCTAATAGTAGACACGTAAGTCCTGTTGAGTTTTGGATTCCTCCACTTATATAAGCGGTGTGCACGGAGCTGTTGCACAGACTGTATATAAAGATGGACGACATGCGACTCCCCAAAAGTGAAGCCAAAACATCTCAATTGCCCCCTGGTGGCTGGCTGCAGTATAGGTCATAAACCCCGCCCCCTCCATGTTAGTGGATGGGACATGGGCCAAACTAGAAACTCAAAGTACACGAGAAATACATTTTTCCAAAAGATGGTTCCTGTCATTTTAGGTAGTTCTTATCACGCTGATGTATGTTCAAGTGTTCATTTTTCTGCTAAGTTTGGTTTAATTAGTTATTTGATGCAATAAAAATGGGGTGATATGTCATGATTGACAGCTGTGATTGACAGCTGCTCTGAGTGAAGTAGTCACAGAGTCGGACACTCAGGAATTTATACGAGAGGAGATGTAACTTTAATATAACCGTCACCAGTCTGTGTACGAGAACACGTGTCAGTTTGATCATAAATGTAGTTCTAGAGATATTATGGTTGGTTGTTGTGTCTTTCTAGCCAAAAAGCTACCGTGGTGCTAACTTAACAGCTAGGTGGCACACGCTAGCAACCTGCGGCCGTGCTCGGCTCATGATTGGCTCGAACCTCGATACCGCCATGATATCTACGTCAACGAGCGCTTGAGGAACATTTCAACGGTGCGAATGTAGCAGGCCACGCTTGACCCTTTTGTTGCTTTTGTCGCTCGTAGTGTGAACATAGGATTACATTTACATTGGTAACGATAGCTCAAGTAAGTTACAATTATGCGATGTACGGTATTTTTTATTAATTAATTTAAAGAAAAGCTTAGAATTTTTACAATATTATATGAAAGCAGTTTACTTGATTCAAAGAGCCAAGAGGCTATATCAGGGTTTACGTTAACCGGCACATGAAGTTGTCCGGCAGATTAAATTATCAACGGCCAAAGTGTTTATTGGAAAATAAATTAATTAATGAATTAATAGCATATTAAATAGCCTAATATTGTAAGATATGTTGCCAAGACAACTTAAATATAGACATATATTATAGAAAAGTTGAAATACCTCTGCTGTGATTCTAATCCAATACGCTTTTTGTCAAATTCAGCTAATATCTCCTCATGCTGGCTGTCAAAAAGCCGGTCGTCATAGAGCCAGCTGACTGTGTAAATGCGTAAAAGCCACTACAATGATGATATAAATAATGATTACATCAATGTTTCGGTCAGGTATTAATAATAATTTGAATGTCAACGCTATGAATGAAGCTTAAAAGTATTCGGTAGGCTCCAGCCCACACAACACTATTTTGAATCTGACAAACACATGTGTCCTGAAGTTGTTCTACATGGCCGGAATTCTGGAATATTAATGGCCATATTGGCCGTTGAAAAAAGAAAAGTGGGCTACATCACATTGTAGTTATTAATATTATATTTACAGTATGTCATATGTGAAATATGTGTTGGTAAAGGTCAACTTTAAGTGATATTTAACTATGTATGTGCAGCACAGTATGGGCAGTGTGTCTCTATTCTGTTTGTGCCGTGCATGCGGGACAGTACTGGCACACATAGGTCTTCATATGCCTATTTATTGCATTGATTGAGAGCAGCAGGTTGACATATGCGAGGGGACACTGGATGAGGGGGAATATGGAAATGTGACACTGCAGGAACCAGCAGCCAGAAGATTGACTAATCAACCCTGAATAGCTGGATATAAACAGGAGCATCTGCACAGGAGGACGTTGGGAGGCAGATGGAAAGGGGAATGGATGGAAAAAGAAATCATATCACACGTAAACCTATTGGCAGACTCATAGTATAGACAGGAATGCAAACGGGTTGTAGGTTTTTCAGCGATTTTAAAATTACTGGGAATATATCACTCTTTTAAGACAGGATTTGTTGCCATAAAAGATTTAACACACAGATATATGGACAAAGACGGTTGCTTCAGTTTTTAGTATAACAACTAAAACTACACTGTCTGAGGTGGAAACAACATAACTCCAACCATACAGAGTATCATTTGTTTTTGTTAGCATGTCATGTTGCCATGTTGTTATACATCTGAGTAGTTATGTGGGAGTGTATGCAGACCAACTTTCTACATTGTTTGCACTGGTGCGCCAAACTTTTTCATGTAGGTGCACCGGCACATAATTTAGGTGCACCCACAATTTTTCACTGCGCCTTTTGGCGCCGTAATAATACAAGTTTCCCATATACTGTACATCGGTAATTTCTCAACTAATTATGTAAATTATTGTAAACAGAAAAAAGTGTAAAACTTCATAATAATCATAATTTACATATGTTACATTTATAATTAATTAAACTTAATTAATAGCTATTTTACTGTTAACAAACAAGGAAATGATAATTCATAATGTTACTAATAATTAGTAATACTTTAATTTCTATTAATTTTGCATTAGTTTGTGCATTATAAAAAAAAATGTTTATAATGTCGATATTGTATCGTAGCTGATAAGAGACGACAACAATTACATTCTGATTACATTAGTAACGTTTTTATTATCAGTTTATTGTTGCACATATTATAACATTTTATACACTCTATTAAGTATTTGTTAATATTACCAAATGATTTGTAAACCTTTAAGAAATCGTTTGTAAAACATCTATTATATAGATAGATGGATTAGAAACCAATTATTAACCATTAACTAAGTATTAACCAACTATCTAAATAATGTATATACGTAGATTTTATTTTATTTCTATTTTAGTTGATAGGGACGATACAATTTAACATAGATACATATCTTGTAACCAGTTGAGCTTTTAAAGTTTAGTTGCTTTATAAAGTATTTATTAACCAATTAACAATGTATTATAATCATTAGTTGCAACTTAATAATAGCCATCCAAATAATGATTATAGACCAGTTATTAACCATTAACAAAGTGTTACAAATATCTGGTCTATCTATGTAATGTTTATAGATGTTTTACAAACAATTTGTCAAAGATCTACAAATCATTTCATAATCAAACAAATACTTATATACACGTATAAAATGTTATAATGTGTTCAACAATAAACTGTTATAATAACATCAATTATAGCATTACTAATAAATAGTCAACATTAATTATCATTTCATTGTTTGTTAACAGTAAAATAACTATTAACTAAGTTTAATTAACTATCAATTTACCATTTATAAATGATGGTTATTATACAGTGTTACCAAATGAAGGTGCAGATACCGGTATGTTTTAAGGTTGTGATGTCACCCGAGGAGGAGCACAGGAAGCGATTTCACACATACACACACGGAAACAGACCTGCTAAATGTCAAACACATCGTTGCGACCAATAAGAATGTTCGGTCCCACTCGACAGATTTTTGGTCTCACTCTGGAGCCCTGGTATGGCCATTATGGCTGAATGCAGGCAATTGAGGTTGAGATTTCTTGCCAATGTCTGCTCCCGTCTCCTGTGAAAAATACTTCACACCTCATTAATGCTACACGACGTAAGTGTAGCTCTATTCTGTTCCTGTAAATGCCATTAACATTGGTAAAATACTGGATCAAATGCTAAGCTGCAGGTTTTAACTAACAGCTTATAGAAAAGCTGTGTGCCTAAATATTGTTTAGAATCCACATGTCCCAGGGCACGCACGTTCAAAGTTAAAAGGAAGCACCGATATTCAGCACCGATATTGGTAAATTAACGAGAGCGCAAAAGATACAATTTGTGTGGCTTTAGTTGTTTGAGGCGCACATTGAGAGAGCTTTCCAAAATTACAAAAGTCTTCATTGACTTTGGCCTCTTTCATTTATGACAAGAAATTCCGGGAATCCAGGCAAAACAGGGAAAACAGGGATATGTTCCAGGATGTAATAATTAAACTCCTTTCACCATAATGACCATTAGATTATAGTGTTGATTGCAGTCATTTGTTGTTTCACTGGTTTGATGCACGGCAGCAATGTTCTTGGATACTAAATACTATCATATGAATGATCTTACAAACTTTATACTTGCCATATGCTCTATACAGTATATGCTGCTCTTCACTCTGATTTGGGGATATTGAACCACTTGCATAGTTCTCATTTACAGATTTTCTCTGTTGTGTTCACACTTATTTAAACAAAATATTTTGCCATAATTTATATTATAATATATTTATGTTTATATTGTTGTATTAACAGCATTTTAAGGTCTGTAATATTTAGCTACAACAGTTGCCTAGTAGGGCTGGGACGATACGCTTATCTCCCGATTCGATAGTATCACGATACTTGGGTGCCGATTTGATAAGTATTGCGATTCGATATTACGATTTATTGTGTTTGTTGACACTTTTTCAACACTAGACCATGGGAAAAAGTTGAATCATACACTTCTAGGGACTTTTACTTTGGAAAATATCTAAATTAATACAGTACAAATGTTTTATTTTCACCATGCATGTAGTCAGAGATGTCCTGAAGTCCAGCTCCCCAAAAAAACCCGTAAGACATTTCCCTCACATATTAGTGGTATTTTCTTTTTAATTTACAAGGGACATGTAATGTTTTTACTTCTGGTGAATATAATCCAATTAATCTTAATCCATATATGTATTTTGTATATACAGTTGTTGTTTTGAAAACTAGATGTAGTCACATGTGTATACTTTGGCTAACTTTGCCAAGTCCGTTGCTAGCTCTCCCCGTCAGCTCCGTTCTCTTTATACATCCATGGTCAGCTCCATCGGGGCCGTTTGAATGTATTTAACATTAATGTCAGTATATGGGTGCTCTACAGTTTTAGCGCCGGCCGATTTGACCACAGAGATGAGAGTGACAGCTGGCTTGACCACGCGTAACCGAATACTCTCCATGACAGAGTTAGCATGCAGCTTTAGCCGTGATGTCTAGCTCTAGCAATATGTGAAACCAAAAGCGTTACTGTATTCGTAGTGTTTACCACTTTGGATTTAAAATGTGAGGGTGCAGGTTGTATCCACACGGACCCTTCGCCGTTTTCTACTTTATTGTTTCAGCTCGCTGCAGCCGGCTGCAGTATGTTTTGGTTGACGGATACGGAACTACTCAGACTACAACAATAAAAACAGTAACTTCTTCTACCTCCGCATAGACTCAAATGAAGCAATTATATTGATTTTAGAATAATAATAAAAAAAGATTTATAAAATTGCGAAACATAGATGAATACATTTTTTTCCCATACCTATTGCACTGTAGTAAACACCAGGATTTAATTTCCCAGCATTTAACCACAACTCATACAAACTGCACAAAACAGCAGCAATTTACCTACCATGCGTATCAGGTTTAATCTAAAAATGTCTGCCACGCCTTTGAATTTGAAGCCAGGACCGATATGACTGCTCTGGTCGCATGCTGCAACTGATCTAGTAGTCTTGATTTACTGTATAGCAGTCCCTCTATAGGAGGACAGCTGGCAGCATGGCCTCCGATCACGCTGACGGCTGCTGGAACCAAGCCAGCCAAGGACTCCATGACCCTCCAAGTCTCACTTCACATACCTGCAGGCAGGCAAAAAGCACTGAAGGTAGGAAAAGTAGGTAGTAAGACTTGTAGAAGGCAAGAAAGAATGGCTTGAATAATGGCAGGATAAGATGGGATGAAGGAGACACTGAGGGATGACTAGCTAAGAGAAAGAGAAAGAAGAATACTAAAAAACTGTCAACTGGAGGCGGGAGAAAAAATCTATAGTAAGAATCAAGATTATTATCTTATTTAATTTATTCAAAACTTCCAAAAATTGATTTAAAAAAAAAAAAAAAAATCTACAAAATCAGATATTGCTACTGATGGACAGTTAAGTTACACACTAGGGCTGTCAACGAATATTCAAAATTTTAATATATATTTGAATTGCAAAGAAAAAAGACAGACATTCGAACATGAAAATTAACATTCAATTATGGAAGAAAAAAAAAAAGCAGCACAACCGTGGTGGCTTTCTGCCTCGCGCACACTGAATGCACCACATAACCTTAACCACTTAAGATGGGTGAAAATTACTCGCTATTTTCCGATGATTGTACTTTTTGAACAGAAAACACTCCGCGACGCTCGCGGCCAGTTAGGACGCGATGTCAAGGACATGATGCATGTTTGTTGAAAAATCCCACAATAAACCAGTTTTACAGTGTTATTTTGTGTACAATTTATTTTTGAAATTGGCAAGTTTCTCAGAAGCAAAAAGGCAGCAACCAATTTTATTTATTTAACAGGCAGCATTATTATGTTTTGTAAAACTTGAACTTGTTATTCTTGAAGTCACTGAGAATTGAAAAATACTAAAAACTTTTTAGTTAAAAGTGTTTAGCCTATTTGTGAAAGTTAAGCATGAATGAGTTTTACCTTTTGCCTTTGTGTGTTTACATTCTTGCAATCAGTTGATACAACGTTTTCAAATATAAAAACTAGGGCTGTCAAAGTAAACACAAAATTCGCTTCGAGATAAATCATGAAAAATGTAATTAATCCATATCTGCAGGTCTAATTTAGAAATTTGCTAATTTAGATGCAAAGAAATACTTATTCCTGCACATCCAGTGGGCTGAGACATTACTATAACATAGATGAAACACCTGTCCAGATGCCCTGTGAATTGAACATACTGAACGTTTCTAGGGCTGTCAATGCGAAAACGCAACTTTGTTTTAACGCCACTAATTTCTTTAACGCGTTAACGCAACTTGCGATCTTTAGGTTGAAGCTAGGTTAGGCTGTGTGCACTGTCCGTGTACAGTATCTAAAGTATGCACTTGTATTCCCATGTGGTGTGAACCGGCTGACTTCACAGACAGACGAGAGGCAGACGACAACTTCAACAACACATCCCATGGCCTTTTCCATCAAATGTAACTTTATATCATTAGTAATAAAGATATCTGAACTGCTGGCTGCTATATTTATGCTGCTTCACAGTTCACTGGCTGGCAGTGCTACAGTATGCTGAATGTTCCATAGGTATGCATGGGGCATTACTGATACCCGTCGCACCTTAACTAAAGTTTGGAAATGGATTTATGGAATATAAATTAGAAAACTGACCTCGCATAAACTTGCAGATTGACTCCCAGACTGCAAGGTTTGCAATATTGCTATGTCTCCCCAGGGTAAAAGACAAACCCTGGATGAGGCTCTTACGGATGAACAGAAGGTACAACACATTGCACCTACTACCCTCAACGTTTGCTTCAATCTGCTCTGCATCTGTCTCAGTCTGAATGATGCATCAGATCTTTTGGGGTACGTGAGATCTAATAGACCCCTTTGAGGGCGTTAGTAAACATGATGACGTATTTCTGTGGGCGGAGCATAGGTGGATGCAGAATAATTCTCTGAACGCGTGAGCTAACGCTTTTCTGAATATGTACAGTCACTCACTCTCAGGGACCGCGAGTGTTAATGTTAAAAGGAAACTTAGCAAATAGAGATACAATATCGGCGAAGCATTTCAGAGATGGAGAGAAAATGTTGCGAACATCTCCATTTCTCTAATAGTTTAGCCTATTTACAACATTTTCTCTCACCTCTCTACAAGTTTGGTCTATTTACAACATTTTCTCTCCATTTCTCTAATAGTTTAGCCTGTTAGCAATATTTTCTCTCCATCTCACTATACTAATAGTTTAGCCTATTTACAACATTTTCTCTCACCTCTCTACAAGTTTGGCCTATTTACAACATTTTCTCTCACCTCTCTACAAGTTTAGTCTATTTACAACATTTTCTCCCCATCTCTCTAATAGTTTAGCCTTCTGCGTGAGCTGTGAGCTCCCCGCTGCAGTGCAGCAGCCGTGATGCTAATTACGGTCAGCAGAAAGCTAAGCTAAACTATTAGCAACGTTTACTCTCTCACATTTTCATCTCAAATGTATGCAATACTGACTCTGGCACCCAGCGACAATTTGTCTGGGGGACACTCTGACTTCCATACTATGTATGACTCACATATTTCTCCTAAGTGACTTCTTTTGTTATCGCTCTAAAGTAAATTTGTCTTGACTTTCACAGTTGAAAAACAATCCATTCCCTCTCACCTTATCTCCCACAAGATATTGGATGTCTTGAGAAAAACGATGGTAGTAAGCCCAACTGTGATTAAGGACAATGACCTCCATTCTCGTGGACTGTGCAGCAGAATACGAAATGCTTCTCAGCAACAAAATATATATGTATTCTATGTTGTTACAGGCTTTGCATTACTACAGGTTCTTCATCCTTATTTATCCTGCAATTTGTACTGCAGATGTTCCATCCAGCATTTATTAAAAGACTTAAGGATTTATAGTTTGATCTCATGAACAATTTATAGCTGCCAGTCACACATTAGTCCAACTTCAGCAGTATTGATTGGCTTCTATCACTCAAGCTCTTGTCAATCAATGTAGAGTTTTCATGGACATACTGATCAGTACTGGGATTACTCTCACTGTGAATAGGAAAGTGTACAGAATGTTCTGGACCCCAATTTGCAATCTGAGCGTCCTCACTGTTGTTTTGCTCGATTTCTAGTGCAGTTGAGGAATAATTTGAAATAAATAGAGATTGATGAAATGAACAAGTCTGTGTGCGGTCCTCCTTCCTTCGTCTGATGGGGTTGAGGTGTTTCTTTATTTGATAAATGGAATTGAGGCCAGTCAGAGTCCAGATCTCATTCCAATGGAGTTTTTGTGGCTGGACTATTTGGGGCAATTTGGACACAGAACACTATTAATAAACTTTTACCGAGGCTCATTGACTGCCGTTCACTTAACAACAGAACACTTCTTCACTTTCCTGGAGTCAACAAGGGTAGATATGCCACTGGAAGCAGAATTGAACTAGAGTGTATTTCACCGGTGAGACCGTGAGTAAGCCGCAACCTGAGAGTGTTTTTCCCACATGAGTAAGATGGTATTTCCCCAATGACAGACTGATACTAACTTATAACACTAATAACGTTACCGCCAGCAAAATACCTCCGCTAATTAAATCCATGCTCTACTTTATAACAGCAGTGGTGATGTCAAAGCAAGAGACTATGTCTATTTGGAAATTGACTCCACTAAGTGTATTTCACCAATGTTTCTGACCACAAGTGACAGCAACCTGGGTGTGGTTTCAAGGGGCGGACTTAGTGATTTGGGGCACCAATGGCAAATGTTGTTTAGCTTTACTTTTCACCCTCTTTAACTGGGAATGTTGGTATTGGCAGTGGTAGAAGAAGTAGGCCAACTCAAAACCTTTTTTGTTCTGAAGTAAAACTATTAACTATTAATAGCAAAACTATTAATACCGCACGGTAAAAGTCCTGCATTCAAATGTTTACTTCAAGTGAAGAGTGAAAGAGAGGTATTATCAGCACAACATACTTTAATCGACTTAATATCTGGTTAAGGTGGAACCTTCAATTCTAATATGATGCTATTTGATAGTTTATTGAATAATAATGCATTATATTTTAATTGTTGTATTTTTATGAGTCAAATCTGAATCTGCAATGTAACCTGTAACATTTGTCTCTGTCAGGTAAATGTGTTTAAAGTATTGTTTAAAAGTGGTAATGAGACAATAATATCAGGCTTCACCAGTGTTTTACTGACTCTGCACTGCAAAGACTTTTATCAAAAGTCAGAAATGTAGTTATGAATACCAGAACTCTCAGCAAAAGACAGAGTGAAGGTTAATCCATTAGTACTGATTAAAAAATACACACGAAGATAACGGGATAATTGGGCATGGAGGATTCATTGGGCTATTGGCTAATTAAAAATGACCTACTGTAGACCTTGCTATGTATTATCTTGTATTTCATTCTTCATATATAACTAGTGACTATCATCTCTGGGTTATATTCTCGCTTCATTGATGTTAATGTTAAGCGACAGTAGAACATGAGCAAAAGAGGGGAATGATGGGACAAAAAGGGTCCTGGGGTAAATTTAAATCCCAGGCACGTTTGTTTTCATGCGCATTTAAAAACTGAACAAGCACAAACATCTATTTTGCATCAGTTAAATAAATGATAGATACTTCAATTTAAATTGGAGTACCATTTTAACCCTAGTAGCGTCGGTGCCACGATGTGGACCTGACAAAATAAAACACAAAACTATACTTACTGTAAGTTCTCTTTTGCATTATGTATAGTTAAAGTTTTCAGGCAGAAACACAATGGAACAATGGGGCAGATGTTTACAGACACAGCTGTTGTTTGCAATGGTCCAATGGTCAAGTGTCACAGTGCAAAAAAAAGCTGCCTACGCTTTTCATTTTGCAACGAACCACAGAGCAAAAAACATTGCCTTTTTTATGAGGCTGACCTATTTTAAAGCAAAGTGATATCATGCATGTTTTAACAGGGATGTTCTGGTCAAGGAGTTAAAACTGAGGAGGGAAGAACAAGCAAGGGAGCGTTAATTAAAAAATACTCGAAATTGCCTGTGCTCAACCACCAATTAAATAGGTAATGAAGTCAGCTTCATTATACAAGTATAACCCAAGGAAACGACAATGACGCAAGCATTGGCACTACTGCAAAACAACAAAAAGGTGCAGTAGTGTGTTCAGGGTACTTCTGGTAGAAGATCAAACATGAACCAGGAGGTTCAGTTTGAAAGCTTATCAAATGTGATGACAAAACTATGGAAAATTCTTAAGCAGCATTGTTTTTCTTGACGCTGACTATTCGACTGACCAACACAGTGGCTTACTGGTTGACGTTGGAACCAATTTTTTTACAGTGCTGATGTCCATCTGATGTCCAGCCCCAAGGCTCAGTTGAGGCCGAGTTGTAGTAAATGTACTAAATCTATTAATTGGAATGCATTGGTAAAAAAAATAATTCAACTAGGGCTGTTAACGCGATAATAACACGTTGACGCAAATTCGTTTTAACGCCACTAATTTCTTTAACGCATTAACGTAACTTGCGCTTTTTTCTAGACAACTAGAAAAAACCTAAAGAATCCATAGGTACCAACCATGCTAACTTATAAAGTCATAAAGGAGAGAAAATAACGCTTCAAACTTACGCTAAATTTTGGCAAGGACAAACAGGCATGGCCATTTTCAAACGGGTCCCTTGACCTCTGACCTCCAGATATGTGAATGAAAATGGGTTGTATGGGTACCCACAAGTCTCCCCTTTACAGACATGCCCACTTTATGATAATCACATGCAGTTTGGGGCAAGTCATAGTCAAGTCAGCACACTGACACACTGACAGCTGCTGATGTCTGTTGGGCTTCAGTTTGCCATGTTATGATTTGAGCATATTTTTATGCTAAATGCTATTTGTCATTGTTTTGTGTTGTTAATTGATTTCCAATACATACATTTGTATAAACCAAGCATATTCCTCCCATGTTGATAAGAGTATTAAATACTTGACAGATCTCTCTATGGTACATTTTGAACAGATGGAAAATGTTTTTGCATTAATCGAGATTAACTATGGACAACGTGTGATTAATCGTGATTAAATATTTTAATCGATTGACCGCCCTAGTACTCATACAGTACATACACAATATCACACAAACTGAGTGTTAAAAAAACAAACAGCTAAAACTGAAACATAAAACTACAACTGACTACAAAGTACTCGTTGGTATTCATAGTTCATACATTCCAAAGAGATTTCAGTGGGAAGTGTTTTTTCATCTTCCCCAGTGAACCAGATATGCCTGTAAAAAAATCGAGCTTTAGAACTCTGGTTCATATCAGTGGGTCATGATTTTTTTCGGGTGGAAAAATCCTCACTGAACCCAGCGTGCACTCAGTGGCATGAACACACACACACGCACACACACACACACACACACACACACACACACACACACACACACACACACACACACACACACACACACACACACACACATGCTCGGGATCGCGATTGCAGCAATAGTCTCAGGGAGCCCAATGATGACTCATTCAATGCTCCAATTTCATGTACCTGTGCACACAAACGCACAGACACGCACAACGACATAATGAGATCTCATCTGTTCTCTCTTCTGCTGGCCCCATGTGCCCTTTAATGCGGCAGCAGAACAACTGGGCCACTTAGCAATATACGTGACCACATACACACACGCGATCTGATTGGCTGACGTGGGATCTGTGTTCTGTACATCACTGCGTATCTGAGCCACAGGTGGCCGGGAAGGGTGCGCGTTGCCGTGGCAACACGAAGCAGAGGGCGGGGATTAAGTTATGGCACTACGATGTGAGGAGACTGTCAATGATGGGAGGGTAATACATGTGCGACTCCCTCTGATTGACTGAGGGAGGGATGGAGGGAGAGGACAGAGGGTGTCTGAGGTAAGACATTTTTGTTGGTGGAGGTGCATCCATCCTTGTCTCTCCCATGTCATTCTTTCTCCTTCCCTCAAATCTGTCTTTTCTTGCAATCCCTCCATTTCTCTTTATACTCTTCCTTTACACTGATTTTCTCCTCCCTTGTCTTCCCGCTTTGTCAAGTAAGGAACAGCATGTGAAGTCCTGCATTATATCAGAGTTCATATGCAGCAGCAGTGCTGTGCAGGATTTCTAGGGCTGCACGATTACGGCTAAAATGATAATCATGATTATTTTGATCAATATTGAGATCACGATTATTCATCATGAATATTTCTGCATACTGGGGTCCCTAAACAGTCTTGGAATTACATAAATTGGGTATCACTGTAAAGCTGAGACTCTTGTGGATCCAATGAGCCCCAGTGCATTCATGTGTGATGATGTCATTGATTTCATTGTAGTGAGTCCATTTCTTGAACCTTGACCTCATTGTATAAGTGACATGTGGTGACCTCTAGGATAATCACAGCCTCGTGAAACTTTACAGCCACAAACAAGAGACCTAAAGCATTCAGAGGATGGATGAATTTCCTAGGAAGATTGACAAAAAGGTTTTTTTTGAGCAGTTACCAAAATGGAAGTGCTCGCCATCCAATCGCTGATAAATGCAACTCTCACAGAAATCTCCAAATGTCAAATGTTTTTGATACCAAATCACAGCATGCCTTTTTCTAATGTGTTCCTCAAGGTCTTAGTGTCTTAATGTGGTATTTTGGAGGGATTATTGATATTTTTTTTATCAATTCTCGAGTGGTAAAAAATGGTTAAATTTAGCACCAAATCTGTATAACAAATGGTATCAACCCAAACATTGCTGCAGCAACTAATTAGACATAATAGAGCAAGGGAAAGGCCATCACATACTTCTATCATAATGTTCTAAGCCCTTATACACTTTCACAATTCAAAATGAATTTATGCTTTCAGGTGATGTACATCACTTGTATGTGACATCTACTGTTGACCTGCTATCTCCCTTTAAAGACCTCCTGTACCCCCCTAAAAAAGACAAAAAGTCTACTGTGGGTCTCGGTATGTTAAGGTTCCTTCAAGCTACAAACTTCCCAGAAACTTGTATTTCAAGCCAAGTCTCTTCTGTATGAGTTTTCTTTGCAAAGATGTATGTTATAGCAGGGGTTAATGACCTTTACTGCAAAGCTGTCTCCACACTGTATCATCTAATAAGGCAGGAAATGCCATTTAAATGTCAGTAAGTGATGCAAAGAACTGAAATGATAAGAGATGAAAAATATGAAAAACAATTTGTTCTTGTTTTCATTAATGTACCATGGCACGAGATGAGAGCAAGAAAAGAAAATGCTCGCCAGCAGAGCCTCCTGTTACTGAGGAGAAGAACAATGTGAGCAAAGTTATGTAAAACAAGAAAAAGGAACTCACCGCTGCATTCTTCTCTTTACTCTTAATGCTGTTTCCCTCCTTTTTCTCTTTGCTGTCACACAATATGGGTGTCAGTGTTTACTCTTCTAACTTGCTTAGGGTTCATAATGCTGAAATCTTGCCAGGGAGTTCTTTATTCTTTGTGACTTGCCTCCAGAGCGAGAAAAAGCTGACGAGGCTCCAAAGAACTTCTCCTGCTCCGTGGGTAGCTTAACTTCTCTGGAGGCTTCAATGGGGTGAAACTCAAGGCAGGGGGGAACTTCTGAGTCGCTTCTGTGATCTCCGAAAGGCCTCTTGGGCAATTGCTGATTTATGCTACCGCTCAGATCACGAGGCTTGTGTATGATGGGACTTTGCTTGGGAAACAAATGAAATGAAGTCGCCTGCCGGGCAGTACTCCTGAGTCTCTCTCTCTGCTTCTCTGGAGGCCTCCCTGGCTACTGTTGCTATACTCCTGCCTTTAAGGCAGATGGAAGATGTTGAAGTGAGTTGTCTATTGGGTAGATTGGAGCACCAGGCTAGTGAGTACCTGCTGGGTGGATTGAAGCACCGGGATGCTGTTGCTGAAAAAAGTTCCCTTCAGTTTCCTTGAGTGAGTGTCTTTATAGAAGTCTGCTGAGGTATATGGTTCCCTGCCAGGTATACTGTACAGAAGAGTGAGGCTATTGTGAGTGTGTAGCTGGCTTTCTGGCAATACGACCCCTTTTCCTTCCAGTAATAACTAGCCCGAGGCCCAGGCTACAAGTGTGGATCAGTACAATTTAGGCAGTGAGCAGGTCTGAGCTGGCAGGTGGTAAGAGGTCCAAGGTCATTGCTGGTAGTCACGGCTGCAGTGAAGAGAGCTTCAGAGGCAATACAGGTTGTCATGGTAACAGCAGCGAGAGGTCACAGGTGTGTTTTTGCTCATGTGTTCCAGTCACTGGGTTGGCTGTTTCGGTGGAGGAGGTAGGCAGTGGGAGAAAATCCCTGAGGTAAATGGAGAAATGTTGCGCGAAAAGAGAAGAGGAACTGATAACGGATAATAAATTGCTTTCACTTTTCTTTTTTTTTTCCTTTTCTATTTCTCTGGGAGGTAGAGAGCAGAGGAGGTTTTCTCTGATTGGATCGGAGGAAGAGGAGAGGACGGCGGGAGGTAAAGTATCAGTCTCGAGTATATTCTTCTATCTTATGCCTTTTGAAAAAGAATGCTGGTGGTTTCCCAGAGTCCATCTGAAAAAGTCGATGCTTGGCTCTGCCTCCTTACATGTACAGGTTGGTTTCTTCAGGGGCTCCACCTGTGGAAGACAAAACACAGACAGGTTAGAATCTGACCACAGCACAACATTATTACTACTGTTATTATTCGACAAGGATGTCCCTTGTCACCGATTCCGTTTGTGATTTTCATGGTATAGTAGTATTGGGGCTCAGTTCGGTGGAAAAGTTCTCCAGACTTAAAGCAGCAGTACGAGCAAATATGATTAATAAAAAGTTATTTTTATAAAACGGTCACTATGTCTTCACAGTAGTGCATGAGACAGGTAATCTGAAAAAAAAAATGATGTGCCTCTGTGTCCTCCGGTGCTCCTAATGACATCTGCAGGATTTCACAGACCGGAGGAAAACAACCAATCAGAACCGAGCTGGAGCCTTGTCGCCTTTGAGCAGCTGTCAATCACTCACAATAACTCCGATCAAACGGTCAAACTAGGCAGCACTGATCAAATATAAATCAATATTCTGTTACTGTAATGCCTATTTCTCTCGTAAAATGTTTGAAGAAACATCTTGTAGTGTACTGTTTAACTGTAAAATGAGAAAGTTAGAATTGCAACTGCATTGTAAAATGCATTACAGTAACAGAATATTGATTCACATTTGATCAGCGCTGCTTAGTTTGACCATTTGATCGGGGTTTGCGAGTGATTGACAGCTGCCTCTGTTGAATGAACAGCCAATAAGAATGCTCTCTCTCTGAAATGACCTGTGATTGTCCAAAGTCTCCAGTCACGGCCTAGATTTATTAAAGCCTGAAAACAGAGCCATGAGGAGGTGCAGAAGTCTAGTTATCTCTCAGTACACTTGAATTAAAATATGCTGAAAGGTTATTATGGAATTTCTGCCCAATGATGGCAAAAACATTCTGCCTGCTGCCGCTTTAGGAACAAGCAGACTGTTTGTCATTGCCTTCCAAAGCGACCCACATTAGCAGTTATCTGATCTAGTGCCACTATCAGCAGGATAAAATTGTTTTTCAGTGTCCATTAATTGAGTAGTTATGATGGTTTCATCATTGGCATATTAGCTGAATGCTAACATCAGCATGCTGATGTCAAGCAAGTATAATGTTTGTTAATAATGTTCATCTTAGTTTAGCTTGTTTGCATGCCAACATTTGCTAATTAGCACCAAAAAGTAACTGGATGTAAATCAAAGTATTGGACAAATTGAAATTTTGAGCAGATGATGCAACCCGTTCTCATTTCTGAACGACTGGTGGGGAGTACCAGGCATTTAAAGCATGTCCTTCATTGTATAAATGTGTTTTAAGAGCCCTACATAGGTTAAATGCCTACCAGTCAACCCTTGACTTGGCCTGTCTGGTTTTGCTACCACTGTGAACCGGACCCAAATAGACAGATGGAAAAAAGTGGCCGACCAAACAGCAACACAGGACGGAGGCATATTGCAATGCATAATGCATGAGATTGGATGGAAGGAAACAGAGAATTGAACAGTCTTCTTTCTCATATTCTGTGTCATGAGGAGGCTGGGTTTTGTTCTTAACCAGGGTAATTTGGTATTGTTCAACTGTAATTAAGGATACATTAGTAAGGTAGATTACGAGCGGTACGTAAAGCATCCACTGTGTGGTAGGTATCGGACAGTACTCCTATCTCCTGATTCAATACTATTATGATACTTTGGTGCCGATTCGATATTTATTGCAATTTTTAAGTATTGCGATTCAATATAACAATTTATGCGATTTTAACAAATATCGCAATAGATTTGTTAACTGAAAAACTTTTGTCTTGTGACTAAACCATGGGAAAAAGTTGAATCATAAACACAAATCTCTGAAGTAATACAGTAAAAATGTTTGATTTTCAGCATGTATGTAGTCAGAGATGTCCTGACGTCAAATATATCAGTCATTGTCAGGAATTATTTATTACATTTTTTCCCGCAACCCAAAAATCAAAGAATAAAGACATTTCCTTCACAAATTAGTGATATTTTCTTTATAATTTAAAAGGGACTTGTAATGTTTTATACTTCTGGTGAATATAATCCAATCAATCTTATTTCCTATATGTATTTTGTACATATAGTTCCCTTTGTTAACACCTTATTTTGAAAACCAGACGTAGTCACACGTGTATACTTCCGCTAACTTTGCCAAGTCTGTCGCTAGCTCTCCCGTCAGCTTCGTTCTCTTTAAACATCCATTCTAAGCTCCATCGGGGCTGTTTGAATGCATTTAACATAAATGTCAGTATATGGGTGAGCTACAGTTGTAGCGTCGGACGATTTGACCACGGAGATGAGAGTGATGGCTGGCTTGACCGCACGTTACCGCAATACGATAACGTTTCCTGTCCATGACAGAGTTAGCATGCAACTTTAGCCGTGATGTCTGTGAAACCCAAAGTGTTTCCATACTTTACTGTATGTGTAGTGTTTACCACCTTGGATTTAAATTGTGAGGGTGCAGGTATAGTACGTATCCACGCGGACCCTCGGACGTTTTCTATTTTCTCGTTTCAGCTCGCTGCGGTTTGTTTAGGTTGACAGATACGGAACGGATATGACGTCACATTATTCCGACTACAACAATAAAAGCTGTAACTTCTTTGTACTTATGCATATACTCAAATGAAGCAAATATATTGATTCTGGCATTAAAAAAATCGATTTAAAAATCGTAAAAAAGAAAAAATAGGTGATACATAGGTGAATTGATTCCCCCCCCCTCCCTACTGACTGTGAGGAGCACGGAAATACTCCTGATCATTAACCACATCTGTCAAGCTGTGACAGCTCTTGGTTGCAATTACATTCATACTACTGGTAGATTTCTCATATGACATGTATGACATGTTGTCAAAGACATGCTAGACAGGAGAAAAGTGATTCCCAAAAATAAAGCACCAGTGGGCAGTGATGTTGTCTTTCTGTGCGTCACAATGGCTCCGTCGTGGTGGTAAAAGTGAATAAACAAATGCACAGAGTTCATTCTGCAATAACAAAAGCTACAGTACTTGTTCTGTATGCAAAGCAGCTACTGGGTGGAGAGTCTATTGTTGGCAACCCACATTTGAATGCACACAATGTACACACACACACACACAAACATTCCCTGTTAATCTTCCTCCATCTGTGCAAGCTGCTCTTGGGTTGGGTCTGTCACACTCACATACATCTCTTTGTGTGACTCCTTCTCATATAGACAAACACGTATGTTCATCCTCAAGACACACACACACACACACACACACACACACACACACACACACACACACACACACACACACACACACACACACACACACACACACACACACACACAAGTGGAGGCTCCACTGCGCTGTAAGTGCCGACGACCAAAGCAACCATCAGAATCAAGGTCGGTCCTCCATTTTAAGAACATTTTTAGGACTCAGTCAACCTGTTCATCTGAAAACCTTCTATTTGCCTGGCTGAGCTTCAAGCACTCGTAGCCCTGTGAGCAGCACTCGATAATACATTAACAGTGAAAAAGGACATGCAGGTACATGAAACTCCTACACTCACAAACTCACTCTCACACACTCAAACACAACTCATGTATTCAATTAAACAGAGATGTACCTGAACTTTACACCCACCAACCCGCCAGGGGCGGGTTTATAAACTTTGGAATGGGGGTACCCGACTGGTCATTTTTGTCTGTGTGGTCGTTTGCCTTGTCTCTTCATAGTCGTTATATGTCTCTATGTGGTCCTTTTGCATCGCTTTATAGTTGCTTTGCATCACTATATGGTCATGTTGTGTCTCTTTGTGGTTGTTTTGTGTCTCTTTGTGGTTTTGTGTCTGGATTTTTTTGTGTGTATGTGGTCGTTTTGCATCACTTTATGGCTGTGTTGTGCCTCTTGGTGGCTGTTTTGCATTATTTCATGGTCGTGTTGTGTCTCTGTGTTTTTTTGTGTCTATGTGGTCATTTCACATACCTATATGGTCACCTTGTGACTCTTTGTGGTTGTTTTTTGTCACTTTGTGGTTGTTTTGTGTCTCTTTGTGGTTGTTTTGTGTCTCTTTGTGGTTGTTTTGTGTTCTTTTGGTTGTTTTGTGTGTCTTTATGGTTGTTTTGTGTCTCTTTGTGGTTGTTTTGTGTGTCTTTATGGTTGTTTTGTGTCTCTTTGTGGTTGTTTTGTGTCTCTTTGTGGTTGCTATGTGTCTCTTTGTGGTTGTTTTGTGTCTCTTTGTGGTTGTTTTGTGTGTCTTTATGGTTGTTTTGTGTGTCTTTATGGTTGTTTTGTGTCTCTTTGTGGTTGCTATGTGTCTCTTTGTAGTTGTTTTGTGTCTCTTTGTGGTTGTTTTCTGTCTATGTGGCTGTTTTGCATGACTTTATGGTTGTTTTGTGTCTCTTTGTGAGTGTTTTGTGTCTCTATGTTGTTGTTTTGCAACACTTTATGGTTGTTTTGTGTCTCTATGTGGTTGTGTTGGGTCTCTTAATGGTTGTTTTATGAATCTCTGTGGTTGTTTTGTGTCTCTTAATTGTCGTTTTGCATCACTTTGTGGTTGTTTTGTGTCTCTTTGTGGTCGTTTGATCGACTTTCCAAAAATAAATGTTAGCAGCCTCTTCAGTAATTCATCCATGATACCGAAAGGCCAACTACTTACTATCTGACTTTGGTACGAAGGGCACCAGGAGTAGTCAATCAAATTCCAGGGGGCCATGCCACCAATAAGTCACCTTGGTAACTGTACTGTGATAGGTCGAGATTCGCACACATACACCTGTCCTCTTTCGATTCCTTATACATCTAATTTGTGGCAAAAAAAAACTACAGGAGGAACGACACCACCCCCCAGAAACCACTTCTTAGGCAAACAAATGAGACCTCAGCAGAGGGGCTAATTAACCGGCAGCAGGAAACGCCAAATGAAAGAGACATCAAGATTAATCTTATGAAGGAAGATGGAAGGAGAGAGCGGGCATGGGAGGAAAGAGCCATTTGGTACAATATGCATCATTCTGTAAGCAGGAAGAATAAAATACTTCCCTCCCCCATCAGCTTCAGTGACAGATGTACAGTACAGGCTGCTATCAATAGTTTAGCAGAAATACAGTATGAGTGTCAGAATGCAACAGAAACCTCGAGTTGATGGCTGGTTGCCTGCCAAATTGGCTGTGTGAACATGGAAAAAAAGACCATCCGTCGTCAAAATGAAGAATCATTTGGCCGTTGGAAAGTGACAAAACGAGATAGATTGGATGAAAAACAGAACAAGGAAGGGGAGGCGGTGACCTGGTGGCTGAGTGGTCCTAGAGATGTACAATGTAAATGATCCGGGGCCTGAAATTGATCTAATTTCTCTTCAAATATTTCCTCTGTCTCTGATTTAAGACATTCGAAGGCTGACAATTTCCTTTATTTTTGCAACTCTCAAATATTTTCATGAAAAGAGCAAATGCAACAATGAATTGTCTGTGTAGCTAAAGACTTTTGTACTG
Organism: Helicolenus hilgendorfi; assembly: GCA_916700815.1. Taxonomy (NCBI): domain Eukaryota; kingdom Metazoa; phylum Chordata; class Actinopteri; order Perciformes; family Sebastidae; genus Helicolenus; species Helicolenus hilgendorfi. The sequence continues at coordinate 6,769 of CAKALG010027856.1, read as the reverse complement.
AATAGTATCTCTCTAGTCTGTGCCGTAGAGCTCCATTGTTGTCCAGAAACGATTAAAAACACATCAATGAGCCACACTGTCGCACTGGGTGAACATGGGCATTAGGCTGGAAATGAAATCCTATATTCAGGGTTTACGTTGGCCGACATACTGTATGTCAGCTTCTAGCCGTTATCATGTGAAGCTGTCCCGTAGATTAAAGTGAATGATTGGTTTTGAACAGAAAAAGGACGCAGTTATAATGTTGTTTCTTTTCTGGCTGCAGCGTCCCACAGTAGTCTGCAAACACACTAATCATCTCAGCATCAGAAATAATCTGGGGGAAAAGGAAAAACTGCCCCCAAATTAAGGTATTTGCCTCATAAAATACAATCAAAGGGGGCAGAAAAAAAATCAGTGTGTCTCCAAATTTCAAACATCTGGGGCAAAAAGCACTCAAATTTGCCCCATGAAAAAATATTTTATTTTCTACACTGAATCCTCTAAATGTAGAAAAATAATTTTACTGATCACAGCCAGAAGAAAATAACAATCCAATATTATACCATCTCATTTTACTGTAACATTTTTATATTCAGCATTCTGCACTTTCTTACTGTATACTCTAAATTGCATTCACAGTTTGGGATTTTGGGACTGGTTGGCAAGTGAGTAGGCTGACTGCCTGTCTGTATCTGACCCTAACCTTTGACCTCAGAGACGAGGCAGGAAACCAAAAAGGGAAGTAATCCTCCAGGCATTAATACACTTGTTGTTTTCATTGTCTCTGAGCCTGCTGACTTGTCTTTTACTAGTAAGAGACTGGCACACTGACCTGGAACAGCATGCATGCACGTGCGTGTGTGTGTGTGCGTGTGTGTGTGTGTTTGTCTGTTTGTACTGAGTACTGAGCACGGTCACTTGGCTGAGGCTCTGTCTCAATATTTGGCAGCAGGTAGAGATGAGGTCACGCAGTGCTCGTACAGTATCTAGGGTTATTTTTTTCGTGACTCTTTTCTCCTACAATTTTGGACATGTATGGCATTTGGAGGCTAGAAAACACCCACCAACCCGCCTACGCACTCTCTGCAGGAACAACCGTGGGTACGCTGCCAAGTGTGTGTATATGTGTGTGCGTGTATGTGTGAGAGAGATCCCTCTTCCAGAGCAGTGTAATGTTACTCTGCACCAATCCCACCAGGCTAAATAAAATGTTTTTTCAGCAGCTTTTACAAAGACAAGAAGCACATCTGCTCCAAAAAGCTAAAAAAAAAAAAAAAAAAAAAGATAAGAGCATTATCTGTTAATATAATTGAAAATGTCTTTTCCTGCTTTGAAGCTCCACTTGCATATGTGCTTTTTTTAATTTGGTAAGTAGCTGGGCTGTAAAATTAAGATTATAAAGATTGTTACTCGGTGTGTGGCACGGCAGAGTTCTATGGTGGCAGAGCAGCAGAGCATTCACTGTCTGGAAGTGCAGTTAATATGAAACTATAAGGCAAAACAATGCGACAGCGCACGTGATGATATGAAACTGGTGAAGCCTGTTTAACAATACAGTATGTCCTATAGTTTGATGGCAGTAATCCGCCGCCGCAAAGTCTGATAACATCCCGGCGGCTCGTCTTTCATGTTGGGTGTGGTGCTCCTGATATGGGTGTGTGATGAATATTTCTCTGACAGTGTTCAAGCCTCGCTGGAACATTCCCATATGTGATAGCCAGCCTGCAAAAGTATCTCTGCCCGTTTATCTGAAGGATATCAAAACACCGACAGAGTTGGCAAAGGAAACTGCAATAAAATCTAGGAGAACACGCTAATGAATCAATCCATGTAATTATTTTTTACTGATATCGAATGAGACAAATACTATAATCTCTCTGTTGAGCTACAAGAGAAAATAGGTACTGTAACAATAACAACAACAATAGGACTTACTGAATAAAAAAGATTTATGACAGGAAAGTAAGGAAGCTAAAGCTTTATTTTACTTGTCCATAAATTCAAAATTACTTCCTAATAATTTCCTCGCAAATTCCATAGGAAGAACTATGCAATTTGGCGCTAATTATCGGTAAAATACCAGTCGGCAACCTCCGGTTCTGAAAAGTGAAGCCAGTGCCTTAAACTTGCATTCATCGTAACAGCCAGCAGAGGGCGACTCCTCCGGTTGCAAAAAAAAATCTGATTGTATAGAAGTCTATGAGAAAATGTGCCTACCTCTCGATTAATTTATTACCTCAGTAAACATTGTAAACATGAGTTTATGGTCTCAGTCGCTAGTTTCAAGTCCTCTTCAATACAGCATGATATTCATTTTGACAATTGTGGTCAAATTTAGGGCAAATAGACCATAAAACAGGGTATGCTTTAGGGCGTGGCCATCTTGTGATTGACAGGTCGCTACCAGGGCGTTGTCCGGTCTGGGTCTTGTTTGTGTTTTCGTCGTAGAAATTAAAGTAAATTGTAACATTTTGGTCACCTAAAAATGCCTTATTCAGCATTTGGTTGTACTTAGCTCCATCTCCTCGTGTCACTTCTGGTTACAAAAAAAACAAGATGGCAACGGCCAAAATGCCGAACTCATGGCTTCAAAACAGCAGTCCACAAACCAATGGGTGACATCACGGTGACTACGTCCACTTCTTATATACAGTCTATGTAAAATACAGGCAGCGTTCAATAAGTACACTACCAAATAATTAATTGCAGTTAAACAAATTAAATAAGTGTACCCTAAACCACAGGTTCCCAACTTGGGGGTCCTAACCCCAACTAGGGTCGCGAGGCCTTCTTGATTTTAAGGGTAGTAAGAAAACTTTTTAGAAAAAATATATACAGTTGGTCTATACCTCAGCATTTCATTAAAGCTGTCAATCGATTCAAATATATAATCGCAATTAATCACATCTTTTTTCATAGTTAATTGTGATTAAAAAATTAATCGCATATTTTTTGTCTGTTCAAAATGTACCTTAAAGGAGATTTGCAAACGTATGTATATATTTTTAACTGGAAATCAATTAACAACACAAAACAATGACAAATATTGCCCAGAAACCCTCACAGGTACTGCATTTACCATAAAAAATATGCTCAAATCATAACATGGCAAACTCAAACCCAACAGGTAACAACAGCTGTCAGTGTGTCAGTGTGCTGATTTGACTATAACTTGGCATGTCTGAGAAGGGGAGACTCGTGGGTTTCCATAGAACCCATTTTCATTCACATATCTTGAGGTCAAAGGTCAAGGGACCCATTTGAAAATGCAAAAATTCTTCACTATATTTTAAAACTGAGCCTGCTACAACCAAAAAAACGCAAGTTGTGTTAATGCGTTAAATAAATTATAGGTGTTAAAACAAAAGTGCACTAATGCGTTATCACGTTTATTTTTAACTCATTTTGACACAAAAGTCAATAAACCCTATTATATACTTTCTAAATCCTTATAAAATATAATAATGGATTATTAGAGTATTATACAGTGCTCAAATTAATTAGCTGAGTGAACTTATTGAACCGGGAAAATGGTTTTCAAACTGCAGCACTTACCAATAGCAGACTAAAGAGCTTTGAATCCTGGATGGAAAATGGAACCCAAATAAAGTGGGCCATTAAGGCAGGATGTTGCTGTATGTGAGTAAAATGACATTTTTCCTGCAGCCTTCATCATCTGTATCCTTTCTCTACTCCTCATTAAAATGAACTGAACACATCTGCTTTCTTTTGATCATCTTTTTCAGTGTGAACCACTGCCAAGACGCACGGCAAAGTATCTTTATATATGTATATACACACACACAAATGACCGTCTCAAGCCGAATCTCTTGGTACACGGACTATATTTGAATTTTTCTTTTTTACGAAAATGTCGCTGTGTGCTGTCTAGAATAGGTCTCACATGAAAGGAGTGGAGGTCATCGCTGTCTGTTTGAAAAAGGCTACCGCACGCAGTCTGACACATCCTTATAGTTGAATAGTAAATATTGAATGTAAAAAAAATGAGAAATAACAAGAAAAGACTATAGCACAAGTCTTAAATCACAAATATATAATCTAGCTTGAGTCTACTGTGAAGACCTCCAATATTTATGAATTAATATTCCGTTCATGTCATGCCGGTTAAGTGTGGAGTTTGCCTCCCGCTGTGAGGCCTGTGGTTCATTAGGACCCACTGAGCGCAATTCACGCGCCGTTTGGGACTCCGATATACTGTGTGTGCGATATGCAGGTTGTGTAAATAAGAGGCAGGAAAACGGTGGGTTATGACACATGAGCAGGCTGTGCCGCCTGAGACTATAGGGGGTACGAGTGAAGTGAAGTGAAGCAGCAGAGTCAGCGATGAGGACAGAAAGCTGATCTACGGGACAGTGTGGACTGCAAACAGAGCAGCGTGTCTGATTATCAGTCCGGTCAGGACGAGGAGCACCGAGTTCAGCGGCAGTGCTGGAGTCACGCTGTAGTTGGACTCTGAAGTTTGTAGTAATGTCAGGCAAACAAAGGACCAGTGGTACAAAATGAGGCCGTTAATGAGAACCTGACCTGATTTACAAATGTTACTCTGTGTGTATGTCACTGCTTTTTAAGGCTGGCCCACACTAAAAGGTTTTTCAAATCTTAGCAGATTTTGAAAATGTGAGAGATCCCACACATAACGACATGTAATGATAAATTCAACAGTTTTGTTCCTGTAGTTTGTGGTGAGCAACGATTTGGCCTAAACAGCACACCACACACTAACAGAGTCCATTCATGAACAACAAGAATCCAGACTAAAAAAAACGATCTCGCAAAATCTCTCGCAATCAAACTTGACTTAAAAACGATCATCCTTCATTTCTGAGCTCCATCTTACTACTACTTTATGCTTTGCGTTTTGCATTAGCTCATGTATTAGCCGTGGTTGCCATGATGGCGGTAGTTGTCCTTCCGCTTAAGTCAGCTTGGGTCTCAATTGGCTATCCTTCCCATACCTTTAATACATGGTCCAGGAAATTTAAAGCGTCATCATACGGTTTGAGTAGCCTTTCAAATAGTCATATGTCGGTATTCATGTTGTTGTCCATCTTCATTGTCATTGCCATACAGACCTAAAAACAGTACATTTTTGGCAGCTATTTTGGATTTAAGACAGGGTCTATGCCATCCTAACTTAGGATTCCTAATGTGGTAAATCCTTAAGTTAGGACGGTTCTGTAATAGCTAAAATATTATCTTAAGAAAAAAGGATTTTTTTCCTAAATGCAGTTAGGAAACGTGTTTCTGTAATACCAAAAATCCCAAATGTCATCCTAAACTGAGATAAGGTAGGATTTCAGACTTTCTGTAATGAGGCCCCTGGTCACAACAAAGTGAGAGAAGACCGACGACAGTGTGCACATTATCAGGACTAGAAGGAGTGACAGAGAGTTCAGCGGGTGCCTGCAGTTTCATTATGAGGACCGGTTTGACACCATTTACTAACAGACAACAGGGACAAGAATGCCTGCAGGGGTTTAAGAAAAAGGAAGCTGCAGCAAGCTAAATATCGCTATACAAATTTCATATGACTGGTTTTACCATACTGACTGAAAAAAACCAAGTGTTAGAGACCGTTGGTCCTCAGGGCTCACCTGTTATTGTCTACTGAAGAGAAACATACAAAAGAATTTTAATCTGATGATAATGATAACATGCCAGCATCATAGAATATGAACGTACATTGAGTCAGCCAAACCTGAACAAAACTGTACATCTGTACAGCAGCTGTGTTAGTTCGGTTGACTAAATGAGGTGGAAGTTGAAACTGCTGTAGAAAACTGCAAAATATACACGAAGAAGAAAAAAAACACCTGGAAATTATAAAGGATCCCATTATCCCTTCAGCTGTATAGAGCGTTTTAGCATCTTTTCATTTCTTTCTGTTTTTTTAGTAGTTACGGAGCAACATTATCATTCATTTGGAGTCATGTTTCTGTCCACCGGTAAAGCCGAGGGGAGCTGCAGATTCAGGTTCTCTGTAGCTTCATCACTACGAGAAAAATATTGCTGCTTTAGGGTAAAAGAGTTGGAGCGCACACAGCATCAGGACTAATATCTGATATATAATTTATTAATTTATTCCAATTCATTAACAGCTTATTAACAACTGCAGGCTTGTATTGATGTAAAAACCCTTTCATTAATTACTTGCTAAAATGTATAATTACATAAGGCTTGTTAATGGCCTTTTTAGAATGTGAGAAACCCTAAGAGTTAACACATTTGGGAGATTTAACAACCTGTGGATGGTTCTTGCTAACGGTTTACAACTGATCAATAATACATAATAATGCCATTAGTTAAACTCTTTTTAAGGAAGTGCCTTATTACAGAGTGGTACCATATAACCCACCATATGTAATAGGGATATCACAAGAACCAAACTTTGGTATCCAGTCAATTCCAAAATTCTGAAAATGTGAAAGTACTCGTTTTTCTACAGTACTGCAGATACCATCAGGGCTCGAGGCTAATGGTGTCCCGTCGTCACGGGGACGATAGAAAACGTGTTTGGGACGCAGTAAACTCACTATCAACGCGTCCAAGGGAAGCCTGATAATGCCACATTGCGACTCGATAAATAAATATATATGTCATTAAATGTAGCAAAATATTAAAAAAGAAATGTAGCCATTAATTAATTGATAAAATGCAACATAAATTGATATTTCTGTTTTAATTAGCTTTATTTATTTATCTTTGTATAAATTCCCTTATTTATTTACTCAAAAATGAATTAGCTTAATTTTCCTTTATTTATTTT
>CAKALG010027853.1:0-13035 GCA_916700815.1 Helicolenus hilgendorfi | reverse complement strand
TCTTCTGCTTCGACAAAGCCTACTCCAAGCCGTACCCGGGACCGGAGGACAACAGCAAGGCGCCGCCTGTCCTCGTCTACTCCCTAGTCACCGCCATCCCCACTGTGACGGTGAGTCTGTGTTCAACTTGTACTTCCACAGGTGCTCATCATGCACACGCACGACTACACACACATAATGGACTTCAAACCTCACACACACACACACACACACATATAGTTCCTCCTCATCTACACGTGGTGTTTGTGGATTGAAAGAGAGGAGAGCTGTGTAGGTGTGTATCCTCGTGGTCTCACCACTCCGTTTGTGTGGATTTGTTCTCTGTCATAACCATGGCAACGGGCACTATATTTGTCCTCCGTAGAGCAGAGAGAGATACAGTGTACAGAGAGTCTGTCCTTGTTTCAAGACTGCACAAAACCGAATAAAACATCCGCTCTAAATGGCTTCCCCTATCCATGCACAAGAACAGAAACAGTTTTCACATTTTTTTCACCAGACCGTCTTCATCCAAGGCTTTAAAATGCTTATTGAAGCATCTTTAATAATTAAACGTCCGTACAGATTTGTAATTTGTAGGTCAGCAGTTCTTGGCAACATGCAGCGAATCCAGAATGAATATTCAGCCTCTCTTTATTTTTGACATTCGTTCACTAAATCAGTTTAAAATGTAAGGCACAGTAATGTTATTAGTCTAGAAGCTGAATTGCATCACAGCGGCCATGCTTTCTTGTCAGTGCAGTGGGATATCATTAATAATGAAACATTGGTTCACATCCTCATCAAAGCTCCATCTCCATGTCTGTCTTGTCCCCCAGGGCTTGTCTCTTTGATGTCCTCCAGTTAAGTGGCATTACGACATGGCTGCCTCTGAGCCACATATCTGGGCAGCACACAGGCACACACACTGACAACCACACACACACGCAGAAGCAGCATAAACACAAGCAGATGCACATAATCACACGTATAGATACAGGCCATCCTGTGTCATTTGCGCATGTATAGATGAGATCCACTTCTGTCACCCCATCGTCTTTTCTCAGTTTGTCATTATTGAAAATATAGGCCTGTTTTACTCTCGTATTGACAAGGATGCTTGATAATAACAACGACAATTACAATATGTTTGCAGATTCTATTCTTTTGTTATTATACTGTTATACTGTTTGACTTGCAACAACATAACCAAAGCAAATTCCTAGTATAAATCTCTTACACCTGGCAATAAACACAATTCTGATTCTGATTCAGATGTTTTCTAGGGTAATACTCTGAGACTTGTTTGTCAGTTCAGGGGTGATAGGATGTCGTAGCACTATCCTTTTGTTTACATTTTGAATCAGAGATTGTGCTTAAAAAGAGACACTAATGATTGTATCTAACACAACAGGCACAAAATTAACACGTGTGACAGATGCATAGGTGGACTGTGTTTATTTGTGTGTTTGTTTGGAGGCACTGGATTGGATGGGGGCTGCAGGCACCAGGGTGTTGGAGCGGTGTGGCGTGATTTTTGCCTGGAGTGTGAAGCGGCTTTTTTGAAAAATCAGAGCATCTGTGTTCTCTCTCGCTCCAAGATACCACCGCGCCATCCCACGAGCCTCTGTTCAGATACAATAAAAGAATATTCATCTCTCTTTTCTCTCAATTTTGACTCAGACTTTTAGCCACAAACAGACGATGGACGAATTCCTCGACTGACATATACCGACTTTGTATCTGTGTGACAGCTCAAACTGATTTTACACCAGAAACTGCACATATTTCTTTTATTTTTCCCCCAGACCCTCTCTCTTCTTGCTGCTGTCTCTTTGTATAATGATGGGGGAGGCATACAACTCAGGATCACTGAAGTTTCTTGCTCAAGTTAAAACATTTCAAGTCCGGGTAAAGGAAAATCAGAGATTTGTTTCTAAACCGATACACATGGCTGAAAACATGAAAACACTGTGATTGTGGAGTTAGACCACTGAACTGTTGGTCTTTATTTTTGTGTTCAGGATTTTTTGGGCGGGCCTGAAACAGTCTGAAATCTTGGCTCAATGACGCACTGGAGCCATCCTTAGCATAACCCCTCCTCTAACACTATATAAAAACTACATCACATAGCATCAGTGGTTCTCCCACTCAGTCACCAGTTACAACACTTACTTACCACATCAAGTGGTGTACCGGCCATCTGGCATACGGGACAAATCCCAGTGGGCCTTCAACAATCCAAAAAGTTTTAACCGGCCGTCCAGCCCGTCTGTCTCTCACCACCGGCCTTCTCTGTGTGCCTGTAATTCGGGGTGCGTGCATGTTCCAGGACTGGGCTCAGTGGCCAATCACACCCAAGTTAGTTAAACTTGTGCTTACGTCATAAGCTGCACCATAACCTACTCCGTCGCTATTGTTGTGGCTGTAAAAGGGTGGATAAATTGTTTTGAGCGTCACAACTGCCACGAAATGACTCGTTTCCCTATCAGAATTTGATCGAGTAAGCACAGGGCTAAACCGTTAGTTAGCTCAACCGGCGGAAGTCTCCGGTTTGCTCTTCATAGAGCATAGCGCGTTAACATTCTGCAAAAGTAGCACGCAGCAGATAACTGTACATATGTAATCAGCCCTCACCCCTGATTGGGCGTGGTTTCAGAGCCTTCAGCGGACACACCCCCGGCCATTCAGATCTGAGAATACTGCTTATTTTTGCACAATTTTGAATCCTAATTTTGAATTTGAATTTGGCAGGGTGGTTAATAAAACATTTTCTGTGGTGTGACAAAACTCCAAACACATATTCATTTTTTGCTTTACCCGGAATTTACGATACTCCAGACATTTAGTGTTAGCACGTCCATTCAGTGGGAGACAGTTTCGAAAAATTGTGGTCAAATCGTTTCAGCAGGCTGAGATATCCTGACTTTTATTGCTTAGTGTGGGTCTAGTCCAAAAAAATGCTGGATCCTACATTTCCCACAATGCAACTCAAAAGCTTCTCTCATTTGACCTGGTAAACAAGTCCACACTCATAGTGCTTAGCGCTTTTTGTTATAAATCTCCTCATTTAATCAGTGATGACCCAGACGACATCATTGTCTCAGACTTGACAAACCTCCCTTTAGAGCCACAGAAGATATTAAACCGTGAACAATTTTCACTCCCTGTGATGAGTAAAATCAATGGAGTTCCCCCAGAAACTTCTTTGACTCAATTTGTGCCGCCTTTAAGTGAATCTGCTAAATCTTTGTTGAGAAAGCTTTGAGTGAAGTCCACTAAGAGACTGTGGCACACTGACACTCAAGCTAATGTTGCTGCCCCTGCTTTTAAGTTTACCATACATACAGCAGAGCACATTACACTGTAGAGCTTTGAGTCCAAGCTATTAAAGTCTGTTAAAATGAGAGATGTTGACCCCAAAGTGACATGAATCAATCTCAAATTACTTTCATATCACAAAATCGACATCATGCTGCTTTAATGTCTAAATTCATGACTATAATAAATAATAACTGTACTTGAGTGAGGTGAGAAGATATTGTGATGGAAAGGAGAACTGAGCAACAGCAATACAAGTGATATACGTATAGGAAAGTAGTCACAGTGCATCGCCACACTCAATTGTGGTTACAGCTTTCAGAGGAGTATTTAATCCGTGCTGGCATACAAACGTAGGTTGTCCCAAATATGGTCTTTTCTCTGCTAAACAACACTTTGTGCTCAGCTGTAATTGGATCGCATAAACATAAATGTGCACAACTAATTAGAGGTCATGTGATATGTGCTTCAGGTCACAGTGATTACTGTCAATCATTAAGACACTAGCATCTGGAGACGTCTGGAGCAAAAGGCATCACATTATCTAAGTGTCTGTGTGTTTGTTTTCTCCTGCGAATGTGTGTAGAAGTTGTGAGAAGCGCTGCTCCCACATGTCAACCACTGAGCCCAGAGACGAGTAAACAGACTGTTTATCTGTCTGTAACCTTGAGACAGTCAAACTTGGAGCTCAGAGCTGTGAGCCACCGCTCTGAGCTAAAGAAGGTCATGACCTGCTGAATGTAAATTTGGTAGTGACTGCTCTTGCAATAAATTATCCTGAGAAACTATTACAGTGGAATAAACAAATTATTTCCCAACAGATATCACAGACACGGCCCTGGATGCCCCGCCATCTTTTGTTGCAAATTTAAACATCATTCATAGACTGTATATAAGAAGTGGACGTAGTCACCGTGACGTCACTCATTGGTTTGTGGACTGCCATTTTGAAGCCTCGAGTTCTGCAATTTGGCCGTTGCCATCTTAATTTTTTGCAACCAGAAGTGACACGAGAGGAGAGGGTGGAGCAAAGTACAACCGCATACTGAATAAGACATTTTTAGGCGACCAGAAAGGTTATAATTAACTTTCATGGACTGAAAACACGCTGTGGAAGGGTTAAAATTTTAAGACCAAAACATAGACAACTCCCAGACCGGACAACGCCGTGGTAGCGACCTGTCAATCTCAAGGTAGCTACGCCCTAAAGCATAAAGTCTGAAATAATTAAAAAAATATATTACACCTAGCAAAGTGAAATACTTACACTTGAATTGAAGCGTTATTGATGTTACAGAGAGGTCCGCCATTGTTTGTTATGAATGTTGTTGTCACTACCGCATTGCATTGTGGGATATTTATGCCACCGTAGTGTCCAGCGTTTGCATACTGTAATATTTCACTGGAAATATTAGGCAATTTGTGTACCGTAGGTCTCATACTAAGGTTTCAAACATTCAAAAATCTCACATACTGTTTTAGCGTACTAAATAGCATGTCAGTAAGGAATTTCGGACGCAACCAAAGAGTTTGATTCTGTAACAGCCCATGACACTCGTAGGCCATTGAAAGGTGAAAATGAGGGTTGCATCGTGATTGGGTTTGGGCTTTAAAGGGACTGTATATAGTTTTCACATGTATAAACATGTTTAATCATTTTTTTATTGCCAATGTGTGAACAGGTTGTAACCTAACCTAAAATGGGAGACCTTCGACGACATTCTGGGTTTCCTCTATCACCTTGTAGACTGCTTTTAATGTGAAGAATATGGGCGATTTTTTCCGGGAAAATCCAACGGATGTGACGTCATGACCGCGCTCACAAGTGCCTTTACTCTCTTCAGCTCCGCTAAAGGGCTAACAGTGTACAATCATAGTTGACGTTCGGTTAGAAATGGAGTCCGCTAACACAAAAAAAATGATGTTATATCTAGTGAAGCCCGTTTTGAAAAACAGGAATGTAGTGCTATTGTGGTTTTAGCTGTCATCACGTTCAGTCTTGTGTGTGTCGCCTCACTGTTTTGACCGATGCTCGATCGTCGACATAGTGCGAGCAACAGGATGCTGTCTGACGTTTACTTAACAGCCACAGATGTCACTGTTAACAAGCAATTTCTTATTCTCACATCTAGCCCCTTTAAACCGCAGCAGGTTAAAAGAGAATCCACCACGTCTCTTGAGTCTGATCAAAAGTCTTGAAACTGACAATGTTGAAAAGCAGCGGCGATGTCTCGGGGCTTTCATGGCAATCTGAACCTGTAAGATTTGGGCAAGATGTGGTTACTGGATTAGAATGAGAGCAGAATACTGTGTGTGTGTGTGTGTGTGTGTGTGTGTGTGTGTGTGTGTGTGTGTGTGTGTGTGTGTGTGTGTGTGTGTGTGTGTGTGTGTGTGTGTGTGAGGCAGAGAGAGACAAAGAGACAGGAAGTGAGAGGGTGAGAGAAATAGAAGCCCTTGTGTGGTACTTGTGCTGTAAGTTTCAGTGGATCAGTGAAGGTAAGTGTGTGGGTGGATGACGGCGCACATCTTCTCCTCCACTGCCACTGAAAACGGATTCTGCGTGTGCAGGTGGGAGTCGATGTGTGTGTGTCTGACTAGTGCTGGGATCTGAGTACTAGCCAGAGTGGCTGCAGGCGATCTATATGACTCTCCACTATAGCTAAGGCCTACAATATACAATATATACATACAATCCACGCACCATACGCAGCACAGGTGACATTTCAGCGCTCGTGATGCTAATTATCGTGCCAAGCTAGCTGAAAGAGCAGGGTAAAGGGCTATTTGAACTATTTGCTAATTATTAGTGTGTCCGTGTGTGTGTGTGTGTGTGAGGGTGTGTATTATGTAATGGACAATGTGTGTGTGTGTGTATAGTGATTGCACACCAATCAGTCGATACAGTTCAGCTGTGACCAATCACAGGATCAAATGGTAATTGTAGGCTTAAGATCCATGTGACACAACGTGAGCCTTCGCAGCACGTGGAGACTCACACACTGCGCCAACACAAACACACACACACACTCGTAAGCTCAAGCAAGAGAATATGAGGCTGTGAATGAACAAAGTTTTGAATGTAGAGGTTTATTTCCCCACCTTTTTTTATGTGGGTCAGGAGCATAATGCTAAATACTTTTGCCCTGGAGAGCCCCGTTCTCATGCTGCTAAATATAAGCCTCTCAAACAGCGCGGGGAGGCAAAGCGAGGGTGCGCTTTGAGAGGAGAGACAGAGTGGGTTCAAGGGGGAGAATGAGAAACACAAGAAACAGACGTACCAGAGAGAAAACAAGGGAAAACAAAACCAAAAAAGAAGACAGCCAAAGGAGGAAGAGGGAACAAGAGAGTCCGTACGATGCTGTTCAGTGGCAACTCGCTGCTCCAAGTTTGTTTTCTGTTGTCTGTTAAACCGTCACGCATAATGCAGCTCCATGTGACAGAAAGATGGGGATTGGGGCAAACCATGGAGGCAGACCATATCATCCAGTCATGCCAGAGTCCATTAAGTGAGAGCTCTTGATACGCAAAAAAAAACTGCATTGTTCTGTTGTTACCGTCATATCTTCAAAAACAGATGCTGGATGTGGTCAAAGCCACATTGTGTGTGTGTGGACGTTTTAATAGAAGGGTCAATGTCAGTGGGAAGACATGAAGAAGGACAATAGTCCGAGTTGAAGAGGAAGAGTAGCAGAATAAAGATTTAAGTAAATGCAGGATGCTTCGGAAGGTGATTCTCTTTGCTTTCCAAGTCAAAGGTCAGGGTGAGCTAGAAGGAAAAGAAGCAGGACTCTGTTTTTAGATATGTTTTTTGGTGGTTTAAGATAACTTGACAAACGAACAGTAGATAATATGAAGTCATTTGGAGATATTGCTAGAGCTAATATAATGAATTTTGCCAGCAGAAAATAGTTAGGATATCTTTGACATAAACAGCAGCAGAGTGATGCTGCTTTGGACCAAATTTCAACAATCATGCTGGTAGAAATCCACCGAGAAGAAGAAGCTGAGATACCAAGTTCTCCACAAACAGTAGCTACAATAGGCCAGAAGGCAAAAACAGCCAAAAGATGCTATGTTTTAAGGGACTGGATCTGGCTATGTTGCTCATTCAGTACCATCAGTGTTGCTTTTGCTTTTTGTTACTGTCTTGTATAACTCACATTTCAGTACAACTCGTTCTTGGGGTTACCAAAAAGGCATTTTTGGAGAGAAAAAAAAAGTGGTTACCAAAAAGTACATTCTTCACAGAATAACACAAAATATTGCAAGTTATTGAGTCACACAGTTGCAGTCTGAATACCAGGTCACACCAACTTTATTCAGGAAAATTCATTTGTGCATCCTCGTGAAAATAGACGTGCTGGAGGCTTGCAGTGGCTACCATTGTTGCGGTTAGTTTCATTTGTGGCATAATGGATACAAAGAGGAAGCAGCGGAGTTGAATTGTGAGACCTAGCTGATATGATGGCTCCCTTCCTTATGGACCCTCTTGTTTCCTCAAAGATGCTGCAGGTCAAAGGTTTGAATTCACATAAATAATCAAATAATAATAACCGCAATATCAAATAATAATAGTTAAATAATCCCCCTCCTTCTTCCCCTCCGCTGATTGTGGCAGTTTCATTGAAGTGAATTTATTTCAATCCAAATTTAGCTATTATAAATGCGTTGTCGCTGAGTAACCGCCTCCTCTCTAACCACAAGGCTGCTCTTCCAGCTGTGGTAACATGCAGCAAAAACACAAAATCTAATCTTCTTGATTGGATCTCAGAAATGTGATGGAAATGTCAAATCTAACGGTACCCAGGATGTGGATTTTTTTTCCCTTCTTTTCTCCCTGCTTAGGTGTTTGAGGTAGACACATGTGATTGGTGTTGCGAGGCTGTAGGTGCGCCCTGCTACAGCACAGTTCCCCTGTATTAACACGGCTCCTATCGTGCTCCCTGACTGCGCTTTTGTTATGCTAATGTTTAACAAATTATGTTGTTCAGAAAACCCAGGCTTTTCCTGTTCACATTTTTCGCCTTTCTCTGTTCTATATTTACCTTCTATTGTTCTTGCAATCAGAGTTGTCATCTTTGACGAGTAAACCCAAAAGAAATCTGCTCACACACACACACCAACGTGCATGGACATAGACAATCACACACTCCCACGCATGCACTGGAAAGTAAGGCTGAAGTAAGCGTCTTCATAGCTCTTGAAACAGGAGAACTCAGGCGGTTCATTCGCGCAATCATCCCTTCTTTCTGACATTTTCAAGTTGATTGCAATTGTCATAGGCCTTGTATTTTACTGCACAAGCTGGGGAAGTGTATACACACACACACACACAAGCACAGACTCCGTACACACTCATCCGTCCAATGCCTATATGCAAATTGGCCAGAAGTTTGCATACTGTTAAGCCGCGGGACAATCCTTCATGAATAATGGAGTCACATATGACAGACAGAGGAGGATTGGGAAGGACCATCGAGCGGGAGAACAGATTTGGGTGTCACACTGAAACTCTTCTATCGGATTGTGCAGAGATCAGTTCCCTTGATGATTTCCTCTCCAGGGAGGATGTAGGAGAGAGGAAGAAGACAAAGCTGTTTTGCTGCTGATGTGAAAAGTCAATCAGTGTAGAAACCATTAAAGACACTTTGTTTCAGCACATTAATTGTGCTCCGTGCCCGTGTTTACATGTCTATGTATGAAGAATGAAAAAAACAGATCTTATGTATTGAGTTGACATGGCTTGGCAATGTGCAGCTCATGACATCATGCTTTGGCCACCCGTCATGATTCATGACTATCTTTGCTTTACAGAATAGCTAGAATTAGCTAATAATTTGCAAGTGAATTTCCCAGTTGTGGGATTAATAAAGTCTAATCTATCTATCTATCTAAGGCATTTAGCATGCAATAAGAGCGCCGTTCGCTTTGGTGTATCATTTGTATGGCATGTAGTCTGTATTGATTGCAGTGTAAACACATTGGTGTGAATATGCTGTGGTCAGAGCTAGTGACGTACTGTAGAATGAAAAGTGAGAAAGACTGCTTAAGGCAGGCGGGAGGGGATATAGATGGGTCCAACTAACACATGACTTTTAACCCTGTGTATGTTACGTTAGTGACGTGTTTTCTGTAGTTATATTTTGTTGTTTCCATACATATCTTACCTACTAGGCTGTGTCAAATTTAGTACACTTCCATGTCGTACATTGTGCACACTATGTACTTACTTGTGTAGTGCGTGAATCTCGACCGGGTAGTGTTGCACACAGCTGTTGTGTATAACTTCAGTATAGTGGTACCTAGTGGAAAAAAAACACATGTATAACTTAAAATTTGTATAGTTTGATGATCGCCGTTTCAAAACATTTTGACCGTTTTGAGAACAACATCTGGGTTCTTAAAGTGCACTGCATTTTACCATATTTCTAAGTGTTAATGCAGTTATTCATTAAAAATAGCAAGTGTAAGTACGGATGTGCACAAATTGAGACACAGCATAACTTTACATACTTATTTTAAGGCCAACCGTGACGTTTTTCCTAAACCTAAGGTTTTGTTGCCTAAACCTAAGTGAGTGGTTTTGTTGCCTCAAACCAAGTGGGGACGTAACCGTAGTTTTGTTGCGTGGCGTAGAAAATTACATGTGAAAAGCCTAAAATGCGTGACATGCCGAATATCCCTGTAATGTCATGCTATTTGTACGCCTTACCGTGAGATCATGATGCCTCCTTTCACCCTATAGATCTGTCAGACCACATGTGATTTTCATTTGGACATCAATTGTAACAGGTGTGATTTTGCGCTGTGTTATAAAGACACCACAGGCCAGGATTCACAGATGAGTTGGTTTATTGTGATAACAGACAAACAGTGCGGTCACTGGACTGTTCTGGAACATATATCTTCAATAGTGATGTCACGCTTACACGGTCAAGTTAAACTTGGCAGTATAAACAACAATATAGATTACAGCATAAATATGTACCTGATAGCAGATAAACAGTGCAGTCATTGGACTGGTCTGGAACATATATTTTCATTAATGATGTAACTAGAAATATAGAAACACTCATGTTATGTTATGTCATGTACACTACGCAGAGCTTGGTAGTTGGCTAGCAACATAACCTACATGAGGTTGTTCATAGAACAGATATAATGAATTTGCAAATCTACAATCACACGAAAGTCTTTGTCCATGTCTCAACTCCTCTAAGTACATACAGTATACATTTATATAAACCAAATTATGAACCAAAAATGAACACTCAAATCTGCACAGCGTTGTAAACGTGACTTACCGCTTACATGGTCAAGTTAAACTGGGAAGAACGTAAGGTGCATCATTCCCTTAAAGGCAACCACACATATTTTAAAGTGACAGAACATTGAACCAAAATACACATATATACTGTACAGCTCTGGTACAATGGCAAGTGGAAACATTATTAACCATGTTGCTTGTACACAAGGAATTCACTGCGTACATAGTATAATACAAAAGTTTGAGAGGTCACTCCAAACAGGACAAAAGGGCTAAACTGTTATAACAGACCGACAGAGAGAGAGAGAGAGAGAGAGAAGAGGATGGCTGGCCACTAAGGCAAAGGCACAAAATGTGCAGGGAGCAGAGGGGAAAGTGGCTGCAGGTGTATATACACTTTAGGAGCTGATTAGGGTAATGAGGGGCAGGTTTATAGAGTAGCCAGGTGGAGATTAGGTGACTGGGGAACAGCGGGAAGAGCTGAGGACAACTGCTGGAGGGTGAGAGAGTGAATCTATATCAGGTTTTAAGTTGCCCTTGTCGACTATGACAAAGGTTTTAATTCTCAAATGAGATTAAAGAAAATGTGACTCTCATGATTGCTAGCATCAGTGTTGTATTATTATTATAAGCTAATTTAATACCTATCCTAACTGAAATGCCATATTTGGTAAATCTGTTTTAACATTAACCATCACCATCTGTCCTTCCATATACATCTCTTCCTCTGTGTGTGTTTGCATGTGGAAGAGACAGAAAGAAGGGTAGACAGACAGATCGGTGCGTCAGCAGTTGTGCTTATGAGACGGAGCAGTGAAAAAAGGGCAGGGGATAATAAGGGATAATCACGGCTTTATCCTGTCGCTGCCAATCACACTGGATAGAGAATTGAGAGATGAAGACAGCAGGCCATGCAGCCCCGTGTCGACACGCCTGACCAGCGATCCGCTCCCACTGCGATAGCCTGTAAGACGTGCTCTAACCCATAGATGAGAACCCTAATCCAGCAATACACTCACACTCTGGTAGATTAGCTGCAAGGTCTCCTCCCGCACCGATCCAGGATCCCTCTGTTTCTTCTTAAGGGGAGACAGAACGAAAGACACACAACTTATAGGAAGAATATGCGGAGGTGGATGAAGAGTAAGCACGATAAGGATAGAAAGGGAGGGGCTCGGGGGAAAAGAGGAAAATGCAAAGAGACAAGAAAAGAAAGGGGAGAAAGTGAGGAGAAGAGAAGACTAACGGGGTCATACTTCAAATCAAAAAGAGAGAGCAAGAGGCAGGCGAGAAAGGACAATTTATATTTGAATCAGGAAAGAAATAAACAGAGAAAAAAAAAGGTTTCTGTTAGCCTAGTTTCTCCTCCACAAAGACCTGGGAAAGCTGACGGGCCATGAACGAATCACAGAATAAAAGCAGGGTGAGACAGAGAGAAGGAGATGGATGGAGAGAGTGTGGGTGATGATGAGGCTGAAGCAGCTAAATTGTCATGGTTACCATCGACGGTGCACTGTGTGTGTGTGTGTGTGTGTGTGTGTGTGTGTGTGTGTGTGTGTGTGTGTGTGTGTGTGTGTGTGGTGTGTGTGAGAAGGCTGCCTGCGTATATGTGTGTTTAAAGTAGAGCACTGGGCTTGCAATGTCAACAAAAGTCATGTGATATACTTTATGTAGACATGGTGTAATACTATAATCAAGGTTTCTTTTCACAATAACTACTTTCAGTCAGTATTACATCATGTTTAGAAGGCGCATACATGACACACATAGAAATGCACAGATTAGGAATTTAACACTGCACCAGATGATTCACCATATAGCACAGCAGTTCATGGTGTAAATGTGTAGCTAAATTTAGTGTTTTTTCACAATATCCCCGAGCTATTAATGATAATGAATTCCAAACACAGCTGTAAAAAATGCACAGAGCATAAATTTCCACAATACCCCTTGAGCTCAAGCTGCTTTTTATATGTTGTGACGTCAAACCGGCATTTAATGCTGCATCACTTGTTCCTATTCTGATTGCTGTTACTCACAGTACACAGTGTTTTTATTATCCTCAGGTTTGTGTCTTGTTTTCCTCATAAACATCCCTGTATGTGTCTTATGGTTCACGTCCCAGCATTGGACGCAAGATGGGCTGCCACTAGACACAAGGAACATGGCACCCGATTGCACAAACGCTCGTGGCTCAAGCCTCCAGGAAGAGCACCGGTCGTTATTGCAAATTTTTGTAGTGGCCAAACGATGGTACTACAGCTTACGTGTCCGTCGCTTGATGCCATTGGGCCCAAAAATACTTTTTCCGGTAGACTTACATTGGGAAAGAGACGTCTGTAACTCAGCAGATAAATAACATATTTAAATCATTAGGTCCTAAAAGTTGTAAAATGCACTAACCGAAGCCAGAGTTATTTCCCTTCCTCCGTTCATGTGAATGAGGCTGTGACCCCGTGACCCCGTGA
>CAKALG010027840.1:0-11388 GCA_916700815.1 Helicolenus hilgendorfi | reverse complement strand
CCGAGCCAGCCTCCAGGTGAACGAGCACTGGGCGTGCTGTGGTCCTTTGCAAAATGCCTGGGTGCTCTTCTCCCAGTGTACCTGGCTGGATATTACGGCTTCAGCATCAGCGTCGTCCTTTTCGGTCTGATGATCTACATGGGATGGAAACACAGTCGACTGGAAAAAGTGGCCAGACTCAAGTCTGCCATGTACCTGCTGGAGAACGAGAGGGCTTTCACCACCGAGAGGGCTTTCAGAGCCAAGAGGGATCTACCTCCCTGGGTAAGTATTTATAAGCACTGACTGCATGCATGGCTCACCCACCTCCACCGCCTGCCATCATGATGGTCATTCTCCTCTCTGCAGTTTGTTATCACCTGTCACATCTGGCATATCTGTCAGGCTTGAACTTGAGCTGCATCTCAGCTATACTTCGCATCACAGTGATGGGCTCTTGCATATTACACATTAGTAGGTCATTATGTTATTGCTCCTAGTGTCTTGTAAGCCCATGTGGGATGGGCATGTTTTGGTGCATGACACTTTGAAAAAATAAATTGACTTACTATTAGGCACTTGCTGTTGTTTAGTGTGTTATGTAGAAGCTCCAGACTTCTTAAAGTGAACACATTTATATTACACATTAGCAGGTCATTATGTTATATTGCTCCTATGTTTGTAGTGTCTTGTGAGCCCATGTGGGATGGGCACGTTTTGGTGCATGACACTTTGAACATATAAATTGACTGACTTTCTTACCATTAGCTCCAGACTTCTTAAAATGAACACATTTACGCATAAAAAGACACAGACTAATGACTTCATTACAACCCCTCAGATAAATAAGCATCTGTCGGGCTGAACTTGAGCTGCATCTCAGCTATACTTTGCATCACAGTGATGACCTCTTACATGCATATTACACATGAGTAGGTCATAATGTTATATTGCTCCTATGCTTGTAGTGTCTTGTAAGCCCATGTGGGATCGGCATGTTTTGGTGCATGACACTTTGAAAAAATAAATTGACTTACTTTCTTACAATTAGGCGCTTGCTGTTGTTTAGTTTGTTACAGTGATGGGCTCTTACATGCATATTACACATTAGTATGTCATTATGTTATTGCTCCTATGTTTGTAGTATCCACCTCTTTTCTTTGGCTTTTGAATGTACTTGAATTGTGATTACTAATTGGCCTTTTGTAATGCTTATTATAACAGTCTTTTACTCATGGATTTTTATCTTGGTCTCTGTCTGTGGATGTGTGTGATTTTGTTGTCTGCTCTGTTGACCTGTTTTTATTCTGCCCATGTCTGTAAGGCACTTTGGTCAGCTCATGTTGTTTTAAATGTGCTATAGAAATAAATTGGAGTTGACTTGACTTGACTCGTGTGAGCCCATGTGGGATGGGCATGTTTTGGTGCATGCCACTTTAAAAAAGATAAATTGACTTACTTTCTTACCATTAGCTCCTAAACTTCTTAAAGTGAACACATTTACGCATAAAAAAGACAGAGACTAATAGCTTCATTACAACCCTCAGATAAATACGTGCCCTTTTTGTTCACAGTTGCCTGTTTCCCTCCTGTCCCCGACCAGCCCCATTTAGACATTCCTATTGTGCAGTGCCTGGAGAATTAGTGTGAACTGCTGCCACACTGAGGAATGTGAATTTAAATGTCACATGAGTTCTTTGCAGTGGAAAGGTGGAAAGAATGACACAAGCATAGAGGAGACCTTACACTGAGAGAAAAGCAGATGGTGAAATGCACATCTATACTGTAATAAACTTATTTTAACTAGCTATAGCAGAGATTCTCTGTGTGTTTCCTCTTCCTGTTTCACTGCCATTGACCTTATCTGGCTCCAAAAACATGATGACTCATAAACATACTTCAGAGAGCAGAGAGCAGAGGCAGTAACCAGGACTACCATATCTGGATAGAAAGCAAGAAGAGAGAGTAAACTGTGTATGTGTTGGTGTGTGTGTGTGTGTGTGTGTGTGTGTGTGTGTGTGTGTGTGTATGTGTGTGTTTTATAGCAGATAGGCCTAATCTTGAGATCTTATGTCTCTGTGGTTTGGAGGAAAGGCTGATGTGCATGTGGTTGATGGTTTCCTGAAATTTTGTCTAATTACTTGTTAGGCCTGTGTTCTTCATTTACTTCTAATTTAAATGTGTAAACAGATACATATTTTATAGGTAGAGTGTGTAAGATTTGTAAAAGAATCATCTCAAGTATTTTAAAGGTACAGTGTGTAGGATTTGTTTGATTTATTACCACGGTTTTGCACTCCTTAGCTCACGATATCACAGTTTCACAAGCATGTCGGAGAACTACGGTGGCCTTTAAGCAACGTAAAAACTTGAAAGGCTCTCTCTAGAGCCAGTTTGGTTTGTCCGTTCTGGGCTACTGTAGAAACATGAAGAGGACCCGCTCCCTATGTAGATATAAACGGCTCATTCTAAGCTATTGGAAACACAACGATAGCTTTGAATATTGTAGGGCTGTCA
This sequence comes from Helicolenus hilgendorfi, assembly GCA_916700815.1. Lineage (NCBI taxonomy): Eukaryota > Metazoa > Chordata > Actinopteri > Perciformes > Sebastidae > Helicolenus > Helicolenus hilgendorfi. Next base: position 8,892 of record CAKALG010027840.1, on the reverse strand, counting down.
ATTGCTTAAAATATTAAATCGCATGATTGTCCATAGTTAATCGTGATTAATCGCTAATTAGTCACACATTTTTATCCGTTCAAAATGGACCTTTAAGGGAGATTTGTTAAGTATTTAAAACTCTTATCAACATGGGAGTGGGAGAAGATGCTTGCTTTATGTAAATGTATGTATATATTTATTATTGGAAATCAATTAACAGCATAAGAAAATATGCTCAAATCATAACATGGCAAACTGCAGCCCAACAGGCAACAACAGCTGTCAGTGTGTCAGTGTGCTGACTTGACTATGACTTGCCCCAGACTGCATGTGATTATCATAAAGTGGGCATGTCTGTAAAGGGGAGACTCCTGGGTACCCACAGAACCCATTTTCATTCACATATCTAGAGGTCAGAGGTCAAGGGACCCCTTTGAAAATGGCTGTGACAGTTTTTCCTGGCCAAAAATTTTGCCTAACTTTGTAGCGTTATTTTACATGACATATGACATCGGTACCAATGGATTCCTTAGGTTTTCTAGTTTTATATGATACCAATATCTTCACTCAACCTAAAAATCACAAGTTGCGTTAATGCGTTAAAGAAATCAGTGACGTGAAAACGAAATGGCGTTAACACGTTATTATGGCGTTAACTTTAAATGTTACACACTGGACCTTTAACTACTCTGCTCAGAGCTGAAGGTCATTTTACACTGCCGTGTTGCATTTGAGTTCATGCCTGACCAATATTACTTGTTCACAGGTCAACTTTCCAGATGTGGAAAAAGTGGAGTGGCTGAATAAGGTATAGTTCTTTCCTATCAGACTTTGCACACATACAGCTATGTATTTATACATTAGAAACTCCATTTGTGCATCTACATGCTTGTATGACAATGGACTGCTCCCTTTCATTCAGCTGAACTTTTCAACAACAATGATTTCTAGATGAAGTGTCTGTGTTTCACTCGAGTAACTCCTACTATAGCTGCAATGCCTCACATTTAATATGAAGATAAAGAACACTTGTGTGGACTTTAAGTGACCCGGCTCCCGTTGCAGCCTCTCCGTCAGAGCAGATTATCTGCTGGTGTAATTAAGAGGCAGAGAGAGTGGCTCAGATCATATCGCGGGACTCTTTGTCTCTGTCAGTACAGTAACCTCGCATCAGCACAGGGCAAGTGTGGATGTGAATACTAATAACACAAAGCGGCCTTCTGCAGGGAAAAATTGTAATGAACTCAAAAGCCTCCGATTGTGGGATGGCAATTTGCTGGACTCATCGTTCACCAGCCCATGTCTTTCCTCCAGGATTCCGGACATGTGATCTGGTCACTCACACTTCTTCACTTGAAGCAGTAAACAAACATACATTAGCCCTGAAGTGTTCCCACCTGTCATTTTATTTGACAAATGCAAATAAAAGGAGCTGGTAATATCTGTGAATAATGCATGTAAAAAAAAGCCTGTGAGGAGTTGCACTCTAATGCATCATTTAACTGAATGTCAATAACTGTATCATAAATAATATAGGATACTCTCCTATAGCTGTAGCCTGTTAGATCCTGATAGTCAGAGGATCAGTAAACAGTAGCTGACAGGACTTTGCACCTCGCCCTCACACCTCACACCGAAATGCAGAAGCTAACACAAGTGTGAGAGGCTGTGTGGAGCGATAACAGTGATTCAATACATAACACAGAATTACAAATTTCATTGCTCTTTCTGAAAAATCTCCTAGGAAATGATTAGAAAATTATGAGCCTGTGGAGTAGAACAATAATTTTTTCTTTTTAATTTTACATCAGTATGATGTTCTCCAAATTGACTAATAACCGGGGTGCACTTCATACATTTATTTCATAACCATCTTGCTGAATTATTGATGGCTGAGCTATTGTTCACTGTTTGGATTCTATCCTCTGATTCTCTAAATAGCCTTTTAGCTACAAGGCAAACAGTCTGTGGTCATGGCTTTGTAAAGTGTGTTTGTTTATGGTTCTTTGTTATTTGCTGATGTCCTGGTAAATTATTTTGTATTCACAGGAAGTGCTTAGCTACGACTAAGCATTAGCACAAAAGATAGATGTTACTCACAGAATTATATTACAATACATGCAAACACACACACACATTTGATTACATGTATTTATTCATTATCTCCGCCTGTGGGGAGATCATGCGCTCGGTCGTGTGTGTCTGTCTGTCCACGACTAATCTTGCATACTTGACCCATCAGTCTGATATTATCAGTGATTGTTAATGACTGTATGCTCAAGGATCTCCCGTAATTGCGGTTTCACAATTTTTGAATTTTTTTTTTATATTGACTGTTTTATACCATCATTGACTGCTGACTTTTCACTCAACAACTGCTTCAGTAGCAAAAGGCATTTCCAGCAACCTGCTAGGCTAAAAACAAGCCTTACATAGTCTGTTGCAGGCCCCATTTTGGCCTTTTGTTGTGGCTCAAAAACTGACATCTGTAGAAAGGTTTGGTCTCACTTTGAACTGGAGAATCTGCAGATTAATTCAATGCCCAATATGTTATGATAGGCACAATACCAGATGAATAAATCCCCATTTTTGTTCTCTTCGCTGTTATCTTCATACACGGTTTGTAGCTATACCTATGAAAAGTAATGCACTGTAATTTGTGTATATCCCACAAAATCAATTTGTGCATAATTCATGTAAATGTGAACCAGGAAATATAAAGAGTGACAAGCACAGTGTAGGGAGGGGGTCTTGGTAGATAGGTGGGTCAAAAAGAAATTTGACCCAGGGGACCGGCATTCGTGTCCTGTGTGAAACCAGAAGTCAACGTTGATTTATTTGTCACGTAACGCCGCACTTAAGTAACGCTGCTTCCCAAGTCGATCTTTTCCTAAACCTAACTAAGTAGTTTTCTTGACTAAACCCAAGGAAGCTGTTTCCTGTGAAGACGGAAGTTTATTTTGAAGAGACTGTATGCATGTAATGAGTGGAAATTGACACGTGTTACTGGACATTCGTAGGAAAACGAAAGAAAAAGGCGGAAAGATATCATACAAACTGTTGTAGGAGTATACGTTGATCTTATACATAACAAAACATTGGATCACGTCTTTGCCGTATTCAAATCTGCCAAGAAAAATAATGAATGTTCTGTGATGTAGATCCTGCAGCAGGCTTGGCCCTTCATAGGCCAGTACCTTGAGAAGTTGCTGGTGGAGACCATTGCTCCTGCCATCCGTGCCTCCAACATTCATCTGCAGACTCTCAGCTTCACCAAGGTCAACATCGGAGACAAGGTATCCAGATGGCCTGTCATGAAAGCAGCAATTCATTCTGTAAATGTTCTACGACCAAGAAAATACAAAAATGTCAGAATGTTAATGTAGATAATATGTATGTAAGTCTGGTAATGCAGGGCTGGTCTCACTAGCCTGTTAATCACAAGCATAACGATTGATGATTTCATTACAGTGAATGATAATCTTCATGTGCATCTTTGCAAATGTTAAGTCTCCATCAGTCTTATTTGCTTTGTGTAATAGCAGCTGTTGCGTTCACAGGCTTTGAAGGTGGTTGGTGTGAAGGCTCACACAGAACACGATAAGAGACAAGTTATGTTGGATTTGTACCTGAGGTAATGCATCACAACTTTTGATTTTTCTTGTTTATAAACACCTAGTCAGTCAAGTCAGAAATATTCCTGACATATGAAGTATTCCTATACAGTATCCTGCCGTAGGGTAGGGCTTGCCTTTGTCTGTTACAGCAGCAGATCATTGTTTACTTAACACAGCTCTATCATAATTTAAATCAGCTGCTTCCCTTAGTTAAACATTTATCTCTAGACTTGTAAACACGTACGCTCTTCTACTTGCAGCTACGCCGGCGATGTCGAGATCAACGTAGAAATCAAGAAGTACTTTTGCAAAGCTGGAGTGAAAGGAGTCCAGGTATGAGAATGAATTATTCGTGGTAGTTACGTGGCCTAAAAACATCCTTTCAATATTACATTTTCTCTTTGTAGCTCCACGGGAAGCTGCGTGTGATCCTCGAGCCTCTGATCGGAGACATCCCGCTGGTTGGTGCCATCACAATGTTCTTCATCCGCAGGCCTGTGAGTGTGGCACCACATTTGATGTTGCACTGCATTGTTATCTGAGGTCTGCACTTATGTATTCATGTGTATTTTACTTTTGTCTGTGTCATAGAAACTGGACATCAACTGGACCGGGCTGACCAACCTGCTAGATATTCCCGGGTTGAAGTAAGTTTATATGATGGAGCTCTGTGTAGATGGATTTTAGGGTGCGCCCGCAATGATCTGTTTTGTCTGTTTGTTGTTTGTTTTTAATAGTTTTTTTAAGGGGAGTGCCTGTTTGTGGGGTAGGCCTGATGAAGTTTTGACATGTAGATAAGTTTGGGGGCTGCACTTTTTGGAATTGATGGATACATTTCAGAGAATTTATAAAATGGATAGCCACGCTAATATTTCTATCTGTTAGATGATGGATATGTGTGTTCACATCCTTAAAGGGTATGTGTGGCGATATGCTATATTCTTTTTCTTATCAACAAATCCTTGGAAAAGACGGAAACAAACAATCAATTGATCCAACTAACAAGGAGCCAAAGCCTGATATAGCTTATCATTCCCGTGTGCCACAGAGCTACTTTGTTGTCCAAAACTTTTGAAAACACATAAATGAGTCACGCTGTTGCACAGGGTAACATGTTCCTTCATTATGATGAACAGGGGCACTGTAGTTTATTTTGAGTCAATCCCACGCGCACCGTTCTGATGCCTTAAAGGGGAATGACGCCCATTTTCAAAATTCATACATGTTGTTCCTATGGTCTAAGACAGTACAAAAATATGAGTAAATATGAACATCTCTCTCCCAAATCCAAAAACAAGAGCGCTAAAACTCAAAATTGTGATGTCATAAGTTTGAAATCTGGAACTGCTCCATATACAATTAATAGGGAGAGTAATGTTATGAGTACATGGTAACATTTTCTGTTTCTCAACTGAGAACACAAGTAAGGAATAATGTACAGGAAGCCGGGGATTGTTGTGAAATGTTGTTGTGGTCTTGCATCGCCCTGTCTGGGTTTATTTCACAACGATGACCCGCTCGCTTCACATTATCCCGCTTATTACACAGCTTCTTACTTAAGAAATCAATAATTTGACACAAATTACTGTTAGTCTGTTATACATAGCAACGGTCTGCTATAAAGAAATAATAGACCATTGAATACCATAATTGACCAATCAGAATTGACTTCAACAAAGCCGAGTAATAACAATAGAATAAAGCTCATTTGAGTGTAAAAAAAAAGAAAGCAAATATCCTGTGGGTCCGCAACATCAGTCTCCCATTCTTTGTCTATGGAGCAGCTCCACACTTTATACCCTATGACATCACAAGTTTGAGACTTGGTTTCTGGTTTTGAGAGACAGCAGCTCATGTTCACAGATATTAATTGAACTTTCCTAGGCCATAGAAATAACATATTGGAATCCTTAATTTAGGTGGTGTTCCCCTTTAAATACACAATAAAGCAACAAATGTGTATTAATCCGTATCAGAAAATAGTTCCCAACAAATCCACTATTTACTCCTGTTTGAGTAATTTTTGCTCAAAGAAAACTACATTGACCAGCTGTTTTAGAGAATTACTTTTCTCAGGGCAGTATCACAGACATAGTACTGACAGACAAATAACACATTGTTGGTTTGGTTGTTTTTATGGCGTTTGTTGATAATAAGAAAAATATTGAACAATGCCAGCCTTATCCTTTAACATGTTCAACTCTATGCCATACTGGTGTTCTTGTAATTATTCAGTATGTATATTATGACTCCATGTATTTATATGGAGGTAGTTTTTGAGGCCCATTATGTAAGGTCAGAATGCAAACAATGTCGAATCAACCACAGTACAATTAAACAGAATATGAAGATAAACTGATGGTCTGACAAATGGGAGCGACCTATTTAACATTCATATTCAGTGTAATTGTATGGGCACTGAGTCTACACTGTGTGTGTTACGATCTTATATAATATACTTTTGTGAAAATACAATTAAAGCATTGTCAGAGGTGTAAATGTGTTGCTGACAGATCAGTTCCCTCTTGCGATGCTTTTTTAATTGTATTCCTCCGTTAAATGACATTAGCCAACATGATTTCACAGAAAACTGTCCTCATCTTTAGCCAATGGGTGCTTCCTGTTGGTTCTGTTGCTGAGAACATGGATATCATGTTATTTATGCATGCTCATATTGTCAGCAGTAGTATATAGCGTCTGTCTGTGTGTCTGTGTGTCCGTCCCCTGTGTCCCCAACATCGTCCTCGCATTCATTTTGCAGTGCCATGTCGGACACTATGATAATGGATGCAATAGCCTCCCACCTGGTGCTCCCCAACCGTCTAACTGTTCCCCTGGTGGCCGACCTGCACGTTGCGCAGCTCCGCTCCCCTCTCCCACGGGTAACTGACTCAATTATGAATGACCTGGAGAAACATGGACCCACACAGACTGAAACTGTCTCAGCTTATAAGCTTCAAGCAAACACATAGCCTTAAAGTCATGCAGAAAATTGAGAATAAGAAACATGGATCCATGTTTTGTGAAGAACATTTTCTCTGTGTTTTCCTGCATGTGTATACACATGCTATAGGGAGTTGTGCGTATCCACCTGTTGGAAGCTGAGGACCTGACTGCAAAGGATACTGTCATCAAGGGCTTAATCGACGGGAAGTCAGACCCGTATGCCGTTCTGCGCGTAGGAACCCAGATCTTCACCTCTCATCACGTGGACAGCAACCTGAACCCTCAGTGGAGGGAGATGTATGAGGTGAGAGGGACGAAAATATATCCCAAACTGAGCTGAAAGAAACATGAGATATATGGCTTTGCCTTGATATTCACTCCCCACCAGTTTGTGTGCTCAAAGTTACAGCTTGCTGTTGGTGTCCTTGCTTCATAGGGATTGTGTAAGTGGTAAAGCACTGGCAGTAAATATGTCAGACACAAACAGTTTTATGGTGATTTTATCTGTTTCTGTGCTAGCAGGAAGCTCCTGTGTCCGAGATAAGCAGCAGTTCTTGCGAAAACTGCTTGCTCAGGGACACATTTGTCTTTTTTTTTGTGGTTTATGAAATTTATGAAATAGAAAATTAAATTATTATTATTATAACATCTACCCAGCACAAAAGTGAAACGTTCTTGCCATTGTGATTCTGTTTGCATGTCCTTGTGTTATTGTGTCATGCGTGGCTGTATCTATATTTGTATATTTGTGGTGCGTATTTGTCCATTTTTGTGTATGTGTGTGTGTCAGGTGATTGTCCATGAAGTACCTGGTCAGGAGTTGGAAGTGGAAGTTTTTGACAAAGACCCAGACCAGGATGACTTCCTGGGGAGGTAGCTTCTTCATTCTCATTCATTTACTTGGTCTCTATGTGCTTTTCATGTCATTCCCATCTCTGCTATAGACCTTTTCATTGATATTTCTGTTGCTTGGGCAACAGCTTTGGTCCAAGTTTACTTCCTGTCAGCTACTGCATTAAAGAGGACCTATTATACTTTTGTGCTTTTTCCCTTTCTTTTAGTGTGTTGTATAGTTTTATGTGCATGTAAAAGGTCTGCAAAGTCCACGCCAAAGGGAGTTGCTCTCCCCCACAGAAACACTGCTCCTGAACTGCCTGAAACGCCTTTGATTGAAGTCCTGCCTTTTTCTTCTGTGACATGGTGATGTTACTAAGTAACACTTTGCCTAGCAGCTAGTTTGGCACGCCCTCAAACAAAGCTAGTTCAAGCGGAGCTGAAGTGAAAGTGTGTTTTGAATATTAAAGCATGTAAACATGTTCTAGTAGAAACCCCAAATACAGTTATACACCTGAAAATAAGGATAATAGGTTTTCTTTAATAAACATTGCAACAGGAAATACAAAGGGGCCCATTTAGAGTGGCAATGTTGTCAAGTTTGAAAAGGTCTATTGCCATGTTGGGCCATGATTCTGTCGTAATTTGAACGCCTTTTAGACTCTTTGATTCACGGCTTCATTGATTCTCTCTCTATCTCTCTCAATCTGTCTCTCTTTCAGGGCCAAAGTGGATCTTGATATTGTAAAGAAGGCCAGAGTTGTGGATGATGTGAGTAGTAATGCTTATGTTAGACAAGATTCAGTTCATCACGATTACATTTATCAAACACAAGAATGCTGTTATCATATTGTCTCACTCTGGAAAACATCTGCGTAACACTGTAGTAATCCTGTTAGCTTGTGACATGGCAGACCCCATGTGCCTCCTCGTGATCTGCTCTGATATCACCCTTTTTAATCCTGCCATCCAGGCTCAAAGAAATCAGTCAGATCAGTAGAGAAAGAATGTGTGTTTAATGAGCCTTTTGTTTTTGTGAACAGTGGTTCAATCTGAAGGACGTCCCATCTGGCAGTGTTCACCTCCGGCTGGAGTGGCTCTCTCTACTGTCCTCTGCTGACAGGCTGAGTGAGGTGAGTTTACGGCACAGCTTTCTGCTACTCAGTGAATCTGTTTTTGGCCCATCAGCGGCAGGGCTTTGGATAGTGATGTGGACAAAATTGAAAATTGATCTACTGATACGGATCAGGAGCTTTATTTTTATGCTAGATTATTTTTGGCATTTGACAGTGTAGAGAAACAGGAAGTATAAGGAGACATGCGACAAAGCTTTCTGGCCAGAATTGAACCAGGAACGTTGTGGTTACATGGTCTTAAACCACTCAACACCCTGTGCCCTGATATTCAATTAAAGGGACTGTTTGTAACTTTGTAAGCGTATAAATGTACCAGGTCGGGACACATGCGCGCTCTCATATGCGCGCTCGCGTGTGGCCGGAGCCTCATCTCTTCT